>PVKP010006627.1:0-81850 GCA_004027715.1 Plecturocebus donacophilus | reverse complement strand
AGGGCAAGTTCTTAATGACTTACAAAGAGACTTAGACTCCCACACAATAATAGTGGGAGACTTTAACACTACACTGTCAATATTACATAGATCAATGAGATAGAAAATCAACAAGGATATCCAGGACTTGAACTCAGACCTGGAGCAACTAGACTTAACAAATATTTACAGAACTCTCCTCCCACAAATCCACAAAACATACTTTTTCTCAGCATCACATTATACCTATCTTAAAAGTGACTACATAATTGGAAGTAAATCACTCCCCAGCAATTGCATAGCATTTCACAGGTTTAAATAAAATATTGGTTGTCTGCTTATTTGTTATTTTCATCCCCTATTCCTTCCTGTCTCCATTGTTAAGCAGTTATTGGCATAAAAGAGGTTTTTAATACCCATTTTTAGACGGTATTCTAGCCTGGGCAATAAAACAAGAATCCCGTTCTCTCTCCCTCTTTCTCTTCCTCTTTCTTTCTTTCATTCTTTTTTTTCTTTCTTTCTTTTGCTGTTTCTTTCTCTCTCCTTTTCTAAAATCTCTTCCTCTTTCTTTCTCTCTTTCATTCTTTTTTTTCTTCCTTTTGCTGTTTCTTTCTTTCTCATTTTCTCTCTTTTTCTAAAATCTCTTCCTCTTTCTTTCTCTCTTTTATTCTAAAAAAAAAAAAAAAAGTTGTGATCCCTTATAGGAGAAGAGGCATTCTGGTTTTGGGTGTTTTCATCCTTTTTGTGCTAGTTTCTTTCCATCTTTGTGGACTTATCCACCTGTCGTCTTTGTAGTTGTTGGCTTTCAGATTGGGTCTCTGAGTGGATGTCCAGTTTGTTGATGATAAAGTTATTTCTTTCTGTTTCTTAGTTTTCCTTCTAACATTCAGGCCCCTCTGCTGTAGGACTGCTGAGGTCCACTCCAGGCCCTGCTTGCCTGGGGCTCACCTGCCATGGCTGCAGAACAGTAAGGGTTGCTGCCAGTTTCTTCTGCTATCTTTGTCCCAGAAGGATATCCACCAGATGTCAGTCTGAGGTCTCCTTTATGAGGTGACTCTTTGGATATATGGGGATCAGGGAGCTGCTTGAGGAGACAGTCTGTCCTTTATAGGAGCTCTAGTGCTGGGCTGTGAGCTCTGTTGTTCATTCAGAGCTGCTGGGCAGGTACGTTTAAGTCTGCTGCAGCAGAACTCGTAAACCTCCTTTTTTTTTTTTCCCCAGGTGCTCTGTCCCTGGAAGTTAGGGCTTTATTTATAAGTTTCTGTCATGCTGCTGCCTTTTTTCAGGGTTGCCCTGCCCAGCTAGGAGGCAGCCTAGTCACTGTCTGCCTGCAGAGGCTTCACTGAGCTGCTGTAGGCTCCGCCCAGCTGCCATGTGATCTTCCCTGCAATCCTGTTTATACGGGTATAGTTAGAACTGCCTCGGCAATGGGGCCCACCTCTGTAATGGTGGACTCTCTGTAATGGCGGGCTGCCTCGGCAATGGCGGTCTGCCTCAGCAATGGCGGACTACCTCCGTAGTGATGGACTGCCTCCGTAATGGTGCATGCCCCTCACCCACAGAGCTGGACCATCCCAGGTTCAGCTGTGCTTGCTGTGAAACTCTCAATCCAGACCATTTCAGATTGCTGTTTTTTTTTTGTGGAGTTGGGACCAGCCGAGCCTGATCTCCTGGCTCCCTGCCTCAGACTCCTTCTTTTTTGTTTTCAGTTGAACGGGTGACTTTGTCTCCCAGATATTCCAGTCACCTGTTGAAAAGGCGCCGGGATATGTGTGATTTCCCGTACGGTGACCCACTGCACCAGCTGAAACAGCCGTGCTGAGATTAGTGGTGCTTTTTTGCCTGGGAATCTCCTGGCCTGGCTCCCTGTTTCAGTCCCCTTTTTTATCAGTTGAATGGATGACTCTGTCTCCCAGGAGCTTCAGTCGCCAGCTAAAATGGTGCCCGGACCCGTGTATTTTGTGCAGAGATCCGCCACACCGGGGCGCCAGCCAAAAACCACACTGGTGACCCTTGGGGCTCCTCTGCCTGGGAATCTCCTGGTCTGTGGGCAATAAAAATCCATCTGTAAATGCAGCATCCACTCACCCTCCATGCTTTTGCTGGGAGCTGCAATCCTGAGCTGCTCCTAATCGGCCATCTTCTGTAATACAATTTTTAAAAGTAGAGATGGGGATTTCACTATGTTGCCCAGGCTGGCCTCAAACTCCTGGCTTCAAGCAATCCTCTTACCTTGGCCTCCCAAAGTTCCAGCATTACAGGTATGAGCCACTGTGATAGGCCTTCGTTTTAAAACTCTGTCAATTAATCTAATTTTTTTTTTTTGAAATGGAGTTTTGCTCTCGTTGCCCAGGCTGGAGTACAATGGTGCTATCTTGGTTCACTGCAACCTCTGCCTCCTGGGTTCAGATGATTCTTCTTCCTCAGCTTCCCGAGTAGCTGGGATTACAGGTCTGCACCACCATGCCCAGCTAATTCTGTATTTTTAGTAGAAACAGAATTGTGCCATGTTGACCAGGCTGGTCTTGATCACTTGACCTCAGGCGATCTGCATGCCTTGGCCTCCCAAAGTGCTGGGGTTACAGGCATGAGCCACTGCACCCGGCCAATTAAATTAATATAAATTCTAAAAAAAAAAAGCAAAATCCATACACACAGTATACCATATAAACAAAACATGGATATGGGCCTCATGTGGCCACTGGGTTGTCAGCTTGTCATCTGTAAGTTAGGCTTTTTAAAGCCATAGAGACTATCTTTTTTTCCTCCTGTTCAGCTAATGACCCCTGCTGAGATAAGAAGCACTGATTCTCTGCTTAAATTACAGACATGATAAGAAAAGGTCAAATTACCAGGAGAAAACAAAAACAGCATAGATTAATACCTCAAAATCTGTGAAACTGGGCTGAGTGCTAGAGATTTTTGGTTCCTGATTTTCTGAATTTATAATCTACTGGAAGAGGCAGATATTAATTTAAAAAATGAGAGATATAGGTACTGTGAGAGCACTGACTGGGCTGCAGTTGGCTGGGTGCACTTTAGTGAGATCCATTTGAATGTGGTGTACTGAAATCCTTGCTGATAAGATCCTATTTCAAATCTCAAACTAGCTCTGGGGATCGTATTTTAAATCCTCCTTCCCTTCTTTAAAATTTACCATTTATTGATTATGTATCGAGTGCTAGGAATGATACTAAGCGTTTTGTACGGTCTCATTTAACTCATTTACTGTTCGCAGTAGTCCTGTCTTCCTTTCACAAGTGAGGGGACTGAGGTTGAGGGAAGTTGGTAACGTGCTCAAAGCCACACACCTAATAAATACCACAGTCAGCATTGAACCCAGGACTGTCGGCCTCCAGAGCATGTTCTCTTAATCCCGCTGCGATACTGCTTTTCCAGAACCTTTAAAAAAATGTCCTGCTTCCCCAAAACCTATGGAAATTTTTTAAAAAACAAAGATTAGGGGAAAAATATACATACGTATTTACCAATATGTGAACAAAATACCTCTGAAAGGATGGGCAATAAACTCAAAGCATTAATGCACTGAGAATGATCAACAGCTGGAAGGAGGTTTGTTCCACTGGACATTCTCATAGCTTTGGAAATTGGTGCAATAGGAATGCAATTCATTTTAAATAAATAAAATACTTTTTTTTGACAAAAATTTTTAAAAAATGTCTATTAGCTGGGTATGGTGGCTAATGCCTATAGTCCCAGCTACTTTGGGAGGCTGGGGTGGGTGGATCACGAGATCAGGAGTTCAAGACCAGCCTGGTAAAGATGGTGCAACCTTGTCTCTACTAAAATACAAAAATTAGCCGGGCATGGTGGTGTGCGCCTGTAATCTTAGCTGCTCAGGAGGCTGAGGCAGAGAATGGCTTGAACCCAGGAGGCGGAGGTTGCAGTGAGCCAAGATTGCGCCACTGCACTCCAGCCTGGGCGACAGAGTGAGACTCTGTCTAAAAAAAAAAAAAAAAAAAAAAAGTCAACTTAGGTAAAGCACTTGCAATTTGGCGCTTTCTGATTAGTTCCTGTGGCACGCCGGTAGCAATAGACTAGAGAGCAAATCTCAGTTGTGTTCTGTCTTCACCAACTGCAGCTGGATGATGATCCTTAGACAAGTTTTTTTGTTTTGTTTTGTTTTTTGAGGCAGAGTCTCACTCTGTCGCCCAGGCTGGAGTGCAGCTCACTGCAACCTCCACCTCCCAGGTTCAAGCGATTCACCTGCTTCAGTCTCCCAAGTAGCTGGGATTACACGTGCTCCGCAGCACACACAGCTTTTTTTCTGAGATGGAGTCTCACTTTGTCACCAGGCTGGAGTGCAGTGGTGCTATCTCAGCTCACTACAACGTCCACCTCCTGGGTTCAAGCGCTTCTCCTGCCTCAGCTTCCCGAGTAGCTGGGACTATGGGACTACAGGCGTGCACAACCACGCCCAGCTAATTTTTGTATTTTTAGTAGAGATGGGGTTTCACCATCTTGGCCAGGATAGTCTCGATCTCTTGACCTCGTGATCCACCCGCCTTGGCTTCCCAAAGTGCTGGGATTATAAGCATGAACCACCATGCCTGGCCCCGGCTAACTTTTTTGTATTTTTAGTAGAGACAGGTTTTCACCATGTTGGCCAGGCTGGTCTCAAACTCATGACCTAGGTGATTCACCTGCCTCAGCTCCCATAGTGTTAGGATTACAGGCGTGAGCCGCTATGCCCAGCTGGGCAAGGTTTTGAATATTCTGAGTCTCAGTCTTCTGAGCTGTAAGATGGAGATACGTGCTATTTGTGAAGACTATTTTGAGGACTGAGGGAGATAATATGTATTTTATAGGAACTTCACGGAGTGCCTAGAGTGTAGCAAGTAGTCAATGTCCTTCAGTTTATTTTCTTCTTCCAGTAGAATAGCAACTCAAGGATTGTGTAAAAGACAATATGAGCTAAATGGGACCTTTGTGGAGGACAAATTTGAATGCTGTATTTGTTTGCTAGGGCTGCCACAACAAAATACTACAGAATGGGTAGCTTTACCAACAGAAATTTATTTTCTCACAGTTCTGGAGGCTAGAAGTTCAAGATCAAGGTTTGATTTTTCCTGAGGCCTCTGTCCTTGGCTTGCAGATATTGCCTTCTTGCTATGTCCTCAGATGACCTTCTTCTGTGCACACGCATGCCTGGTGTCTCTACGTGTCCAAATCTCTTTTTATTTATGTAATTTTTCAAGACAGGGTCTCACTCTGTACTCCAGCCTGGAGTGCAGTGGCGTGATCGTAGTTCACTGCACTGTCCAGCTCCTGGCCTTGAGTGATCCTCTCCCCTCAGCCTCCCAAGTAGCTGGGACTACAGGCATGCATGCCACCACACCTGGCTCAAATGTCCTCTTCTTATAAGGACATCATTCATATTAGATTAGGGCACACCCCAAGGGCCTCATTTAATGATAATTACTTCCTTAAGCACCTTATCCCAAATATAGTCACATTCAGTGGTACTAGGGGTTAAGACTTCAACACATGAATTTTGGGGCACACATTTCAGTTCATAACAAATACCATAAGTGAGCAAGTAAATTGATTTGAAAAAATATTTTTTAAACATATATACATTTTATTTTTTAATTTTAGACAGGGTCTCTCTATATTGCCCATGCTGGCCACGAACCCCTGGGCTCAAGAGATCCTCCCACCTCAGCCTCCCAAACTGCTAGGATTGCAGACATGAGTCACTATGCCCAGCCAGTAAATGGATTTTTAGAACTCACTAAAGTATCTGCAAGTTCTCTCACTTTGTGCTCCAAATGTTGATCTCATTACCTAGAAAACAAAACAAAACCTTTTCCGCAATTAGTGGGAACATTTGAATTGCAAGTAAATAGTTCTGTAAGTGCCTAAAGGCTAGTTAGCATATCTTAGGCAATTAGACCCCTGGGGCTTGGATGTTTGCAGGACAACTGTGTCTGAGAACAGAGAGTAGGCACCTCCCTAGTGTGCAGAGGGGCAGCAGTCCACAGACCACAGCTGTCTATATTTGGAGAAACAACAATGAGAATTCATTCTAGAAAGAATGAAGATTCTCTGATCTAAAAGACCAACTGCAGTCAAGCAGGGAAGGAAAACTGAATGGGATAAATAGCTCCTTTGGATAATTAAAGGCCTCCAACTCCTAAGGAATGAGTTTGTTTTTCTTCTCTTATTCTTAGATAACTTTCTCCTTTCCTTTCCTTTTTATAAAGCTTTTTTTATTTTTTTCTGGGCAGGGATGAATAGATCCTTAATCCTGTCTAGATGTGCTTCAAGCCAGGAGTGATGTTTGGAGTTGATCCACCAATTCCATTCAGTTGGACAGGGATTCATTGTTTCCAGGCACGACGCCGAACCCAGAGAATAAAGATGAGTAGGAAATGGTCTTGGGCTCAGGGAGCCCTTCATTCATATGTGGACACAAACCACTGACTTTTTTTTTTTTTGAGACAGTCTCCCTCTGTCACCCAGGCTGGAGTGCAAAGGTGGGATCTCAGCTCACTGCAGTCTCCGCCTCCCAGGTTCTAGAGATTCTCCTGCCTCAGCCTCCTGATTAGCTGGGATTACAGGTGCCTGCCACTAAGCCCCGCTAATTTTTGTATTTTTAGTGGAGATGGGGTTTTATTCACTGTGTTGGTCAGGCTGGTCTCAAAGTCCTAACCTCAGGTGATCCACCCGCCTTGGCCTCCCACTGACAGGCGGGAGCCACCGTGCCCAGCCCAGATCAGTGACTATTTCCTTAGCACCTATGCCGCTGAATGAAAACGACTCTAACTCCATGTGAGAAGTGCTCTAACAGAGGAATGTATAAGATGCCAAGGAAACACCAGGGATGGCAGAAACCCTAACGTTCAGGCAATGTCTATTCATTTATTGATGATAATGTGTTACTCTTTGTAGGGTAGGGTCATGTAATCTTAGTAACAGCTCTGTGAGATAAATATTTATTATACAGAAGAGAGTATGCGAGATTCAGGAAGGCCAGGTTATTTGCCCCCGAGTCACACAGCTTGTGTTTCAGTGACAGAGCTGGAGATCACATCCAGGTTATCTGACTGCCCCAAAGCCTGGTGTGTTCCTTGACACAGGGTGAGGGATTTCTCAGTCTTCCTCTGTGAGCTAGGCTGTACAAGAAATGGCCTGCTACTTGAATGCTTTTAAAACAAATCAAATCTGGCCAGGCATAGTGGCTCACGCCTGTAATCTCAGCACTCTGGGAGACTGAGGTGGGTGGATTGCTTGAGGCCAGAAGTTCGAGATCAGCCTGGCCACCATGCTGAAACCCTGTCTCTACCAAAAATAAATGAGCTGGACATGGTGGCCTACACCTGTAATCCCAGCTACTCAGGAGGCTGAGGCGTGAGGATCACTTGAACCTGGGAGGCGGAGGTTGCAGTGAGCCGAGATTGTGCCGTTGCACTCCAGCCTGGGTGACAGAGTGAGACACCATCTCAAAAAAATAAATAAAACAAATCAGATCTGACTCTGAGGCCCCTGCCTGGGGGAAGTTAGATTTCCGTTCATTTTGTTGCTCCCCTTTTGCCACAGCAAAAGGACTCACAAACAACTCAGGAGGTCCTGCTAGTTGTTGATCCTCATTTGCTCCTGAGCCTATGACATCTTGAGTGGTGGCTCAGCTGCCACTTTGGGCAAAGGAAACTGAGATTTTGTGCCCAGACCCCTACCCTCAGCTTCCGATATCCCATCTCTACTGGAGAGCTGCTGTAAGGGGCTGGCTTCACGTCAGCCAGCTATAGGTCCTGCTTCTTGGGGAGCCCACAGCTCCTTCTTTTAGGGTTTCCCTTTAATCATTACTTTCCCCCTTTTCTCCCCATCTCCCAAAGTCTCAGGATGTCTAAGATGCACTATGTACACAGAGGGTGCTTGTATTGGTTCAGGTCTTCCAAGAAAGCAGATTCCAAGACAGGACTCGGCACATATGAGACATAGTCTTGCTCTGTTTTCCAGGCTGGAGTGCAGTGGCACAATCATGGCTCACTGCAGCCTCAAACTCTTGAACTCAAGTGATCTTCCTGCCTCAGCCTCCCAAAGTATTTGAATTACGGTCATGAGTCACCACTCCCGGCCAAGAGATTTATTGAGGAGAAATGGGGAAGGAGCTGGAGGAGGCTGGGAGGGTGTTCACACTGCTACCTGTGTAGGGGAGAGGGAAGGAAGAAAAGTTAAGTGGGAAGACTTTCAGACTACGCTACAGTACTGGGAAGTTTTGGTCAATGGGCAGTCCTGGAGCCAGTCACTGTCAGAGGTGTCCTGCCTCTGGCAGGAAAGAACGGCCTCTCATCCCTGTAGTGCTCAGTTCTTGGCGGAATAGCAGCCTGTGAGAAAGAAGTGCTGTCCCCACGCCAAAGAGGTGGTTGGTTCAGAGCACAGCAGCTGGGGCTGTCTGCAATTAAGCACTGCAAAGCTCCACAGCGCTTTCAGTTTTCATCAGCCTTCATCTAAAGCATCTGCATGCATATAGAGAGGGCTAAGCTTATGACTGGTGACACTTTATTAATAGCATAGTGATAGATAGTACTTACCACTTATTGCTCTAAAGCACTTTTTATGTATCAGGCACTGAACCGAATCATTTATACACATCAATCATTGAACAACCTTATGAGATACCCATTATGATTACCCCTGTTTAGGGATAGGGATTCTTATGGGCTGAACTGTGTCTTCATATGAATCCGCCCTCATTCATTATAGTGAAATTCTAACACTCAGTACCTCAGAATATGACTCTGTTTGGAGATAGGGTCTTTAAAAAGGTAATTAATGTTAAATAGGTCCGTAGGGTGGGACCTGATCAAATATAACTGATGTTCTTATAGGAAGAAAAAATTTGGACACAGAGATCCATAGAAGGAAGACCATGTGAAGCCACAGAAAGAGACAGCCATCTGAAAGCCAAAAAGAAAAGCCTTGGAAGAAACCAAGGCCTGCTGAAACCTGATCTCAGATTTCTGGCTCTAGAATTGTAGGAAAATAAATTTCTGTTGTTTAAGCCAGCTAGTTTGATGCACTTTGTTACAGCATCCCTGGAAGTCTAATAGAAGGACAAGTAACTTAGCCAAAGTCACAGAGCTAGCACATGAGAGAGGCAGCAGTGGGCATCTCTCAGCCCAGAGCCCATTCTCTTACCCTGTTGCTCTGGGTCATAATGGCTGAGCAAGGGCTACAAAGTAACAGGTAGAGACGACAAAGTGACTCAGGGAGATCACTGAGAAGGAGCATGGCCTGGTGGGCTGGGAACACACGGGAAAGGGGCCTAGGAGACCTAGACAACCAAGGGGAAGGGTTCCATATCTTGCCTCTACCCACTAATGACTGTGTGATCTTGGCCGATTTGTTCTTGCTTTCTGAACTACAGTTGTGTTTTGTGTCAAATGGAAGTATTAGATTTCCCATGTCTCACTGAGCTGTATTAATGATCAAATAAGGGAATTACATGAAAGCATCTATAGAGAGGAGGGCAGAGGAAGAGAACTGAATTTGCCTCATACAAGTATTACTGTGGTTGTTACATATTATCCTTGTTTTAGCTGCTGGGAATATACTATTATAGTAACGTGTCAATATTAGAGCATCAGTTTTCTTACTTTTTCCCTTTTTTGAGATGGAATCTCACTATGTTGTCCAGGCTAGAGTGCAGTGATATGATCTCAGCTCACTGTAACCTCTGCCTCCCAGGTTCAAGTGATTCTCATGCCTCAGCCTCTTAAGCAGCTGGGACTATACTGCACCACCACGCCTGGCTAATTTTTGCATTTTTAGTAGAGACAGGGTTTGGCTATGTTGGTCAGGCTGATTTCGAACTCCTGACCTCAGTAGACCTGTTTGCCTCAGCCTCTCGAAGTGCTGAGATTTTAGGCGTGAGCCACCATGACTGACCTAGAGCGTCAGTTTTCTGTTCTACTTAAGTTACATATATATCTGGTTGCCAGAAAATTCATGGAGGCTGCTAGGGCAGACCATTATAAAGTCCTATCATCCAGCTGCCTCTCAGAACTAATGTCATCAACACTCACTAGCATCGTGGGCTCATTAAGTGATGGTGAGGATTAATGTAATAAAAATAGCTGACATATGTTGTGTTTTTATGATGTGGCAAGTTCTGTTCTAAATTACCTAAGTTTAATAACTCACTTATGACAATCCTAAGAACAACCCTGTGAAGAAGAAACTATTACTATAATTCCTAGCTTACAGACGAAGTAACTGAAGTCCAGGGAGGTTAAGTAATTAGGCTAAAGTCACAAAGCTGAGTAAGTGGGAGACTCAACTTTCAAAGTAAGGTACACAGGCTCCTCAGTTGGACATGGATTGGAGAAGAAGTGAGGCATCCAGGATGGTTTCACGATTTTTACTGGAGCAACCAAAGTAGCAAAATTGTCATTACTTGTGATGGGAATGACTTCAGAGATTAATTTTTTTTAGGGAAAGTCAGTTTGGACATGTCAAGTTTAAGATGACTTTCGGGTGTCCAAGGAGTTGTCAAATAAGTCTAGATATAAAAATTGAGAGCTGTTAGCATATACATGATACCTAAAGCCCAGAGTCTGTCTTAGATGACCTAAAGGGCATAGACAGAAAGCAAGAAACCTGAGAACAGAGTCCTAGGCATTCTAGTTTATATAGGTCCAGGAAAGAAGGAATCAGCATAAGAGACCAAACAGAAGAATTAGGAGGATGACCAAGTGTTTTCCTGGAAGAAAGTAAAATGGCCGAGGAAGAGAACGTGGTCAGTTGTGTCAAATGCTGCTGCTAGTTTGATTAAATCAGACGAGGACTGAAAATGACCTTTAGACTGAGCCGTAAGGAGGGCATTGATAACCTTACGAAGAGCAGTTTTGAGGGGACTGCTTGGGACTACCTGGCTGGAGTGGGTCCAGGAGAGAACAGGAGGAGAGGAATTGAAGACAGTCATTTCAGAGTTTTTCTTAAAAAAGGAAAATGAGAAATAAGAGGATAACTGAAAGAGAAAGTATCTTTTATTTTAGATTCTGAGAGGAATACAAGCTTATTTATCGGCAACAGGAATGATCTATTGTACTAGGGAGGAGAACATAATGGCTGGAAGTATTGGGGTGGGGATTTCTAGAGCAATATTCATGAGTGAATGAAAGGGGATGAGATCTAGTGTCCAGGAAGAGAGACTGGCCTTAGCTAGAAGCATGGACAACTGCAGATTAAAAGATAGACTCCATCAGTATAAATGCAGACTGGCAGGTAAGTAGGTATGTCGGTAGGAAAATGGTTAGAGTTCTTTTCCGACTACTTTAATGTTATGATACACTTACTAAGCTTCTACTCTGAGCTCAGAAGTTGAAATTCTAAGCTCCTTCCAAGGTTTCACCATTGCTTTTCAGTTTGAGTTCAACAAAACCCACATTGTCCAGTAATTATAACTGCTTGTATATGTATCTTTCTTTCCCACCAGCCTGAGAGCTGGAAGAAGACAGAGAACATGTCACATTCTCTATTGCTCCCCAATACTTAGCACAGTACCTGAGACACAGTAGGCAATACTTATCTGATGATGAATTGAATCCAGAATATTTGTTTCTCTACACTTGTGCTGAAAATTTGATTTCCCTTGAGTCATAAGAAGGTGCCAAGATTATCTTTCATATGGACTGGTGGGCAAATGACTTGTGTTTCATCCAAACTATTGGATTAGCCATTATATTAGCTATTTATTACTGATCTTAATATTGATGAAAACTTGCAAGCTTTGATCATTTTTAAAAAGACTTGGACCTTAAGTGGGCTGTGGCAGTATCCTCAGAAAGATGACGATAAGTAAGAGGATACAACTTCCTTTATAATTGACAGATAGGGTTCAGTTTGCCAAATTCCTTCTTTTAAAAGAAGAAACAAATTCACTGTAACCAATGTGCCATAATTGCAGTCTATAGAGGCCAGTGAAAAATTCTACCATTTGAATAAAAGGTGCTGGAGGACCACCTCCTTAGAGAAACCATCTAAGGAGAAAAGGATATACAACCAAGGGGCATGCATTGTGATAGGAAGGGTACCTCTCCACCTCCACTTAGCATTTTATTAAGACTTAGAAAAATTAAAGTCAACCGTAACAGCTGGGTTGTGCAACGTGAACAAAGTCTGTCAGTACTCTTTCAGCAGGAAATTCAGCATGACTGACAGTTTTAGACATAGACTCTGGCCTTGGGCTTCTATCTTACCTCAAATAACTTAATTTCCTCACCTAAAAATAGCATGATGACACTATCTACCTCATGGGGTTGTTGTAAGATTCAAACGACTGATTTAATGCTTATAAAAGTCCCACACAATACCCAGAACATCAGTAGTTTTAGCCACTATAACTTACCTTAATAATAGTAATATATAATAATAATAATAACTTGCTTTAATAATAATAATAATAATAAATCCATAGTATTCTACTATGGGTCTTCCTTTTTGTTTTTCATCTGCTAATACTTTTCTTCTTTTTGGTTAATATGCTTTCTTTTTCTTTTAACCCTAGCTTTTATTTTCTCCCTATTCTTTTTCCCATGTAGAAAAATCGATGGGACCACTGAGGAAGAAGATAACATTGAGCTGAATGAAGAAGGAAGGCCAGTGCCGACGTCCAGGCCAAGCCCCCCACTCTGCGACTGCCACTGCTGTGGCCTCCCCAAGCGTTACATCATTGCTATCATGAGTGGGCTGGGATTCTGCATTTCCTTTGGGATCCGGTGCAATCTTGGAGTTGCCATTGTGGAAATGGTCAACAACAGCACCGTATACGTGGATGGAAAACCGGAAATTCAGGTTGGTATCAGTCCATGGTGGAAGGCTTTTCTTTTTGACACAGGGTCTCCCTCTGTCTCCCAGGCTAGAGTACAGTGGCGTGATCTCGGCTCACTGTAGCCCTGACCTGCCTGGTTGAAATGATTCTCCCATCTCAGCATCTCAGATCAGTAGCTGAGATTACAATCATAAGGGAACCTTTTTTGACTGCAGCTGTGTCGATACTTTGCTCTTTGAGAGAAAGCCTTGCAGTTCCTTCAGTGATGTGACAAAAATGGAGAGTGGCTACCTGTGCTGGGCACTGTGCAAAGTGATGGGGATAGAAAGGTGAACGACCTAGACTGGACTCTGTCCTCATGGAGACAAGTAAGTGATGACAGTTTGGGACGGTAGATGCTGTGTTGGAGGCACATAGGATGCTTGGGCTCATAGGAGAGGGCCGAACCCAGATTTTGATATCGTGAACAAATTCCCAAAGTGATGGCTGGACCAGACAAAGAGGATGTCGTGGGGTGGGAAGAATGTTTGATGAAAAGGGGACTGTGAAGGAAGTGATAGAGATGGCCTGGCGCAGTGGCTCACGCCTGTAATCCCAGCACTTTGGGAGGCCAAGGCAGGTGAATCACAAGGTCAAGAGATTGAGACCATACATGGTGAAATGCTGTCTCTACTAAAAATACAAAAATTAGCTGGACATGGTGGTGCACACCTGTAATCCCAGCTACTCAGGAGGCTGAGGCAGGAGAATCGCTTGAACCTGGGAGGCGGAGGTTGCAGTGAGCTGAGATTGCACCAGTGCACTCCAGCCTGAATGACAGTGAGAAAAAAGAGAGAGAGAGAGAGAGATTGAGAGAGAGAGAATGCACACATGTTATGTAGGTATATTTTAGGAACTGAAGCAGGAGCTCATCATCTTTTCTGTGTCACAGACTCCTGGTGATGACTGATGAACCTTTGCCAAAGTAATGTTTTAATTTCTTAAAATAAAACACAAAGGATGACAAAGGAAGCAAATTATATTAAAATATAAATACCAAAAGCCTTAAACATTTGTGACATAGAAACATATGGGCTTCTTTATTAGCACATCAGTGACAAAAATCTAGCATTGAGTCTAACATTTACTGTGATTTGAAGTTGGAACGTAAGCCATTGTTGGAAATAGTGGCCATGACTGTAATACAATTTGAACATATTTATGATTTCCACCTGGGACAGTCATAGGTACTAATCATACAACTGTGGCTTGTTGCCTACATTCATAATGGCAGAAATGCTACATTTTGGTTAAGAGTGAAAATAAAGATGCATGATTTTTTTCCATCCAAGTTCTCAGATCCGCAGGATTCTATCCACAGACTCCAGGTTGAGAATTCCCTGTGATTGAGTAGAGCTCCTTGAGGTGGAGGCAGTAAAGTAAATAGGGGGCTGATCCTCTAAGGTCTGATAGGCCTGTAGCAAGGGGCTATAACCACAGGGTGATCACATCCGTGCTCCAGATTGGTCACTGCCCCATGGGCGAGGACCAGATTGAAATCAGATAGGAACGGAGGCCACAGGGCCAGTTCAGAGGCTGTCATAGTTATAAGCAAGGATACTTTGAAGTGACTTAAATCACTGAAAACATAAAATCTGGTTTGCTGCTTACATGATAGACCTAGAGAAGTACTGAGGTTATAGGGAAAACAAACAAAAATATCTGCCCAGTGGACACTCCGTAAATGCATGTTTCGTCATACTAAGCACACACACTGCAATGACTCATGCGGAAATCCATTCATTTGCAGAGAGGCATTTAGCAGTTCTCTGGTCCCTCCATTTGAAGAAACATTTAGATCACAGTTTTCTGAACTAGTGTCTGGGAAATCACTGCTCTGCAGGCTGTGCCATGAAGAAGGCAGTGCAAGACAGGGAGCCCACACTGTGCTGTGTCCTATGAGACTTTCCAAGAGGGAGGTGTGGTAGGCAGGATTTCCTGGACTCACTTGATCACAGAATGTCCGCTTTCATGCCACATCTATTAGCATCATCTGGCACAGTTTCCTGCCAGGCACTGGTTTGAGAAAATTTGATTTCAATCTGTCAAAAAGAAGTCTAGTTGGTCTGCAAGCTATTTGTTTTTGCTTTTTTTTAAAAGAAGATATTATTCTGCCAGAGGAAAATAGCACCATGGAGATCCTCCTAACTAGTCTCTTTGTGATGCCACAGCCAGATCTGTCCAAAAAGGATATCCTGTCTTTTGTGGGGATGTGGGGGATAGAGGTAGAAGGGCATATCAATGCATTTTAAAAATAAAGAATGATGTATATTAGCAAGGTTTCAGATGTGTATCACATACATTCTTTCAGCCTTTTGTGAGCAAGGCCAGCTAATTAAAACTTGTCTGCTGAGGCCCAGATCAAAATGAGATGCTGTTTTGCATTTGTTTGTTGCCTGAAAAGATAGACCTTGGTCAATAGAGTCTGCTTTGAAGCATATGGAAAAGACATTTTGATAAACCCAAGGAACAATGCTAGTGTGCACTCTCTGGTTTCTATGGCTGTGCCCTCTAGAGTCTTAGAGAAACTGATTAAAATCTGAAATATGGTTTAACTTTTTTTTCCTCTGGACTCAGGAGTAGGGATTTACTATTAGAAACTCTAGCACAACTCTAATTTATAGCAGATTATTTCTCTCTTGTCCACATAGAGCAAAGCTTAGATATCAACTGAGCATGTTCAACCAGATAACAAAGACTTTGCTAATTGTATTAAGAAAGGCTCTGGGCCGAGTACAATGGCTCATGCCTGTAATCCCAGCACTTTGGGAGGCTAAGGTGGGCGAATCACAAGGTCAGGAGTTTGAGACCAGCCTGACCAACATGGTGAAACCCCGTCTCTACTAAAAATACACACACACAAAAAAATTATCCAGATGTGGTGGTGCATGCCTGTCATCCCATCTACTCAGGAGGCTGAGGCAAGAGAATCATTTGAACCCGGGAGGCAGAGGTTGTAGTAAGACAAGATTGTGCCGCTGCACTCCAGCCTGGGTGACGACAGAGTGACACTTTGTCTCAAAAAAAAAAAAAGAAAGGAAGAAAAAGAAAGGCTCTGAATGTCAGAATGGCTGGTATGTTTGTTTGGTTTTTCCATTTTAAGGGGAAAACTAGATATCTGGCACTGAGCCATATTTAAATCTTTATTTCAAGAGAAGGGGAGAAATAAGCAGTATGAATAGGTAGATCTTTCAAATATGTGGCATATGTCCTACAAGTGGAATGGAGAGTGATTTTAATTAATGCATGAACAATCTTTTTGTTTGTTTCTTTTGAAATAGGGTCTCTGTTGCCCAGGCTTCAGTGAAGTGGTGTGATCATAGTTAACTGCAGCCTTGACCTCCTGGGCTTACGTGATCCTCCCACTTCAACTTCTGAGCAGCTGGGTCCACAGGCTCACCCCACCATTCCTGGCCAATTAAAAATTTTTTTTATGTACAGATGGGGTAGCTCCATGTTGTCCTGGCTGATCTCAAATTCCTGGCTTCAAGTGATCCTCCTGCCATGGCCTCCCAAAGTTGCTGGGATTACAAGCATGCAGCACTGTGTCTGGCCTATATTTTTAGTTTAATAGTTATGAGTTAAAACATGTGAAGCCTTAGAAAAGTGTTTGGCATATAGTAAGCAAAAAAAAAAAAAAAATGACTGAAGTTTGAGAAACTTGTGGTTTTCTTTTCTCATTACTCTAGGGAAAAGTTAAAAGTCCTTCCCATGGATCACGGGCCCTGTAGATTCAGAGGATGGGCTTTGGAACTGGCCAGATCTGGTTTTAATGAGCTCTGGGACCTTGAATAAGTTGCCCTGGTGTCCTGGTCAGGAATTGCTGGTTGCAAAGAAAAGTGCAGCAAAACTGGCTCAAGTGAAAAGGGGATTATTTGGGCCAGGTGCAGTCGCTCACGTTTGTAATCCCAGCACTTTGGGAGGCTGAGAAAGGTGGACCACCTGAGGTCAGGAGGTCTAGACTAGCCTGGCCAACATGGTGAAACCCCATCTCTACTAAAAAAATACCAAAAAAAAATTAGCCGGACGTGGTGGCACACAACTGTAACCCCAGATGCTCAGGAGGCTGAGGCAGGAGAATCTCTTGAACCTGGGAGCTGGAGGTTGTAGCGAGCCGAGATGGTGCCATTGCACTCCAATCTAGGGGACAGAGTGAGACTCTGTCTCAAAACAAAACAGGTGGTAAAAGGTGGTGAGGATTATTGTAGGGCTGTAAGGAGATCTTGTGAAATCCAAGGGCAGAAAGCAGGTCTGTGTCGTATGTTTGTGCAGTCTGCGCTCAGGACAGAGAAGCCAGCCTGAGGTGAGGCTGAAACCCAGGCTGTCCTCCACCCTGAGGAGGGAAGGGAGTCTTTATGTCATTCTCTCTGAGGCTGCAGGACAGGCCCTGCCAGAAGTGCAGAGTGGAGCTTTCCCTCCTGGGAACTAGAGAAGCCTTTGCTAAGGTCTCCAGCATGCTTGCCCCACAGAGTCTTTCATCTGCTTTTCTTGGAGTCGGCTCCATTTTCCTGGGTCCTCCATGGACTACTTTCTTTCCTCTTCCATGGCTTCTCAGTGCTCTCCACAGCAGAGGTTCCTTGAGCCTTTGTCTTGCCAGGGAGCTGATTTACTTGGCCCTGACTCTGTGACTCCATGGGACTTATTTGGGTTCAAGAGTGCACTATTGTCTAACTAGAATCTCTGGGGGTTTGGACTGCTCTGTGTGTGTGTGTGTGTGTGTGTGTGTGAGAGAGAGAGAGAGAGAGAGATAGAGAGAGAGAGAGACAGAGACGGAGATGGAGACGGAGATGGAGATAGAGAGAGTGGGAGAGGCTGACTGGCTGAGCCTAGCCTATGGCTTGGCTGTCTTGAACTTTTTTTTTTCTTTGAGACAGAATCTTCTTCTGTTGCCCAGGCTGGAGTGCACTGGTGTGATCTTAGCTCACTGCAACCTCTGCCTCCCTGGTTCAAGTGATTCTCTTCCTTAGCCTCCCAAGTTGCTGGGATTACAGGGGCATGCCACCACGCCTGGCTAATTTTTGTATTTTTAAAATAGAGACTGGGTTTCACCATGTTGGCCAGGTTGGTCTTGAACTCCTGACCTCAAGTGATCTGTCCACCCTGGCCTATCGAAGTGCTAGGATTACAGGCGTGAACCACCACACCCAGCTGGCTTGACTCTCTCTACTCAGGTGGTCAGTGAGGGAGAATTTCATGTTGCGGGGGAAGGTGGAATCCTCTCAGAAGTGTAAGCAGACAGGAACTGACATTTCTAAAAGTTCTTTGCTAACCCTCATTGCCCTTATTGTGAAATGAAAATAAAACGACTACTTTGAAGATCAAATAAGATAACCTGTATTGAATTCCTGTATTAGTTCCCTAAGGCTACCATAACATATTGCCACAAACTTGATGGCTTAAAGCTGTAGAAATTTAATGTCTCAGAGCTGTGGAGACCAGAAGTCTAAATCAAGGTGTTGGCAGCACCTTACGCCCTCTGAAGACTCTAGCAGAGAATCCTTCCTTGACTCCTCCAGCTTCTACTGGGTGCAGGAGATCCTTGGTGTGCGACAACGTCACTCCCATTTCTGCCTCCGTCTTCACGTGGACACCTGTCTGCCTGTCTCCTCTTTTGTCTCAAATCTCCATCTGTCTTTCTCTTATAAGGACACTTGTCATTGGATTTAGGGCCCAGCTAGATAGTCCAGATATCTCATTTTAAGATTCTTGACATTTTCACATCAGTGAAGACCTGTTTTCCACATACGGCAGCATTTACAGGTCCCAGGGATTTGATGTGGATGTCTTTTGGGGGCCATTTTTGGGCCTTTCACGATATCTGACACAGTGTTCAGTTTATTATAGTGATGGTCCATATACAAGGCCATTACTGTATTTTTTTAACTTATAATTTAAAAAATTTTTATTGTGATAAGAATGCTTAACATGAGAGCTACTGTTTTAATAAAGTTTTTAATGTACATTACATTATTGTCAACTGTAAGTACAATGTTGAATAGGAGATCTCTAGAGCTTGTTCATTTTGCTTGACTGAAACATTTTGCCCATTAATTAGTAACTCCTTATTTCTCCCTTCCCCCCCCGACAACCATCATCGTACTCTTTGAGTCTATGAATTTGACTATTTAGATATTTCACGTAAGTGGATTCATGCAGTATTTGTCTTTCTGTGACTGGCTTTTTTCACTGAGTGCAATGTTCATGCAAGTTGTTACATCTTGCAGAATTTTCTTCTTTATAAAAGATAAATACTATTCCATTGGTACATATACCACGTTTTTTTTTTTTTTTCGAGATAGAGTCTCATTCTGTCACCCAGGCTGGAGTGCAGTGGCATAATCTCGGCTCACTGCAACCTTTACCTCCTGGGTTCAAGCGATTCTCCTGCCTCAGCCTCCTGAGTAGTTGGGATTACAGATGTGTGCCATTGCGCCCAGCTAATTTTTATATTTTTAGTAGCGATGGGGTTTCACTCTGTTGGCCAGGCTGTTCTCAAACTCCTGACCTCAAGTGATCCACCTGCCTCGGGCTCCCAAAGTTTTGGGATTACAGGCATGAGCCATTGCATCCAGCCACATTTTCTTTACTTATCTGTTAGTGGGCATTCAGGTTGTTTCCACATCTTGGCTATTGTGAATAATGCTTCAATGAACATGGGGATGCTAATATCTCTTTGAGATCATGATTTCAACTCTTTTGGATAAATACTCAGAAGTGGGATTGCTAAATCATATAGTAGTTCTGTTTTTAAATTTTGGAGGAACCTCTGTATTGTTTTCCATAGTGGCTGTACCCATTTCCACCAACAGTCTATAAGGGCTTTATTTTCTCTTCATCCTCACCAACACTTCTTGTCTTTTGTTTTGTTTCTGGTAATAATCATCCTAAAAGGTATAAAGTGACATCTTATTGTGGTTTTGATTTGCATTTCCCTGATGGTTAGTGACATTGACCACCTCTTCATGTAGCTATTGGCCATTTATGGGTCTTCCTTGGAGAAATGTCTATTCAGGTCTTTAGTCCACTATTATGGTTTGAATGGGACTCAAATGACAATGACAGTCAGTTCCCAGCAGCCTAAGGGCTATTCTTCATGTATTATTTCTTTCAGAGAACTACAGAAGCACTATTTCCCCAGAGAGAAAGGCATGAAAAAGAGATGTTGTGATTGACAATTAGCAGCTGGTTGAAGAGGGAGTTAGAGAAAGGGTCTAGTTCTCCCTTTGTCTTGGATCCTTGGGTAATTGTGTGGATCTGGGCAAGGAAGTCTGGTCTCTTCTTAGTGAGAAAATCAAGTCTCTCCAAGTAATGTAAAGAATCGTGTTTTGGGGTTAGGCAGATGAGAGGTTTTGCCGGCCCCTTTCCTTGCAAATAGTTGTATGACCTTGGGCAAGTAAACTAATCTCTCTACGAGTTAGTTTCCTCATCTGCAATTACCTCTAGATGTTTTAAAGATTAAAGGAGGAAATCTGCAGAAAGCACCTTAGTGAAATCATATTCCACCTCTGCTCAAATTTTCCAGTGGTTTTCATCTCTTTGTGTAAAAGCCACAGTTCCTATGATGTCTTGAAGAGCCCTTCATCATGGGGGACCGTGGCTTATGCCTGTAATCCCAGCACTCTGGGAGACCGAGGTAGGTGGATCACCTGAGGTCAGGAGTTTGAGACCAGCCTGGTCAATCTGGTGAAACCCCGTCTTTAATAAAAATACAAAAATTGTCTGGGTGTGGTGGTGGGCAGTGGTAATCCCAGCTACTTGAGAGGCTGAGGCAGGAGAATCTCTTGAGCCCAGGAGGCGGAGGTTGCAGTGAGCCGAGATCGTACCATTGCACTCCAGCCCGGGCAACAGAGCGAGACTCTGTCTCAAAAAATAAAAGAAAAAAAAAGAGCCCTTCATCATTTGAACCTCTCTTGCATTAACACCTATTTTCTTCCTCCTCATTCATTATCCTTCAGCTGTACTGACATCCTGCTTTTCCTCTAACACGCAAGACACAACCCTACCTCAGGTCCCTTGCACTTACTGTTTCTCTGCCTGGAAAGCTCATAGCTCAGATAACCACATGACTTGCTCCTTTCCTTTCTTTAGGTCGTTACTTAAAACTCTTCTTCTCAGTGAAGCCTTTCCTGGCCATTCTATCTAAAATTTACCCCACCTCACTGCCACCCAACATTTCATATTCCCTTCCCTGCTTCATTTTTTCATCTTATCGCTGGTTACCATCTAACTCTGTCTGTAATTCTTTATTGCCCACCGTCTCCACTGACATCTTCATAAAGTCAGGAGTCACTATGGTTGTTCACTGCTGTACCCCAGTGCATAGAACTATATGTGGCACATGATAAACACAAAATACAAATTGATGAGTTGATTTGAATTAATGATCATTAGTTAGTTCCTTTTTACCATTGAGCTTTAACTTTCTAATCCGTAAAATGAGAAGTAGAGAGTGTAAGCCAAAGTGACTTGGACTGTGAGCTTCTAGAAGGCAATGCTTGTTTGAGTCTGCATTTACACTGTCCAGCACCTAACATGGCATTCAGGAGGCACAGGATGAATGTTGAACAAATGGGTGGGTAAATATATAACAACTCATGACAGGAAAATAAGCTGTGATCAAAATGTATCAAACCTAGTAGGTTGATAATTAGGAATCCTCTTACTCCATACTTGCATTTTGATATCAAGAAACTTTACAAAGCTATTCATTTATCCACTCATTTGGCAAATGCACACTTGTACCTTCTATGTTCTCAGGGATTTGATTTAGGTACTAAGACTATAAGTCAAACAGGACATGGTTGCTGTCTTAGAGTTTCTTGCTGGCCTATGTGGGAAATGGACATGCGGATGTCCATTCCCTGAAGACAGCACAGTGTTGGTGCCATGACTGTGGGACCAGAGGTCTGTGGGACAAGCCCAGGGAAAAGGGACCAGTTCAATTTTGAGGATTCAGAAAGCTTCCTCCGAGGAACGACCATGTACAATGACTCTAAAAAGAATGAGTTACTTTACCTGGGAAAGAACGTGAGGAAAGGGATTCCAGTCCTAGAGCATCACATGTTCAATGACCTAGGAGTTGTGGGTGTGTTCTTGCCATTGGCATCAGCATCATAACAGTAATGGCTGCTAGTGTTTACTTAGTCTACACTGTGAGCCATCACTATCCTAATCTGTTACGTGCAAAATCTCTAAGCAGAGAAATAACCTACTACAAATATTTATGTCATTTATCCTCACTCATCTTATGGGTAGGTAGAATGGGTCTTATTATCCTCATTAAGAAATGAGAGACTTAAGACTCTAATTCTCTTTGTGCTATCACTAAACTGGCATCTGAATAATGCAGTACATAACTCAGTAGCCCTCCCCAACACCCCATTTTTTGTTTTCTTCGCAAGCTATTTTATTTTCTCCTTAACATTCATTGCTATTTTGTGTTTTCTCTCTCTGTGTGTGTATGTGTATATATACACGCACACATTAGATATATGTATTTTTAGAGACAGGGTCTTGCTCTGTCACTCACACTGGAGTGCAGTGGCATGTTTGTAGCTCATCTTAACCTTGACCAACTCCTGGGCTCCAGGGATCCTCCTGCTTCAGCCTCCTGAGTAGCTAGGACTAGAGGCACGCACCACCACACCTGACTAGATGATGATCATGATTTTTGAGATGCAGTCTCAATCTGTCACCCAGGCTGCAGTGCAGTGGCATGATCTCGGCTCACTACAACCTCTGCCTCTTGGATTAAAGCAATTCTCCTGCCTCAGCCTCCCAAGTAGCTGGGATTACAAATGCCTGGCACCGCATCCAGCTGATTTTTGTATTTTTAGTAGAGACGGGGGTTTCACCATGTTGGCCAGGCTGGTCTTGAACTCCTGACCTCAGGTGATCCACCCACCCCGACCTCCCAAAGTGCTGGGATTATAGGCATAAGCCACTGCACCCTGCCCTAGCTGGCTAGATTTTTAAATTTTAGTAGAGATGGGGTCTCGCTATGTTGCCTAGGCTGGTCTTGAGCTCCTGGTCTCAAATAATTCTCCTGCCTAGGCCTCCCAAAGCATTGGGATTACAGGTGTGAGTCACCATATCCATTAATATAAATATTTAAATATATATTTAAATTTGTACATATCTCTTTCTTATTAGAAGGTGAAATTTATGAGAGCAGGGACTTCGTTGTGTTTTCGTTTTGTTTTTTAAGATGGGGTTTCACTCTGTTGCCCAGGCTGGGGCACTATCTTGGCTCACTGCAGCCTTAACCTCCTGGGCTCAAGCCATCCTCCCACCTCAGCCTCCTAAATAACTGAGACTAGAGGTGCTCACCACCACGCCTGGTCCCGGACTTTTGCCTTGCTGCCCAAGTATGTAAGATGTCCTTCATAGATATGTGTTGAATAAATGAAAAAAGAAAGACCTCATGAGGTTATTATTGTGTAGGCTCATTGGTGAAAAATGCTTGTCAGACTTGTTCTAACAACTATTATCTGATTTCTCATTTCCAGACAGCACAGTTTAACTGGGATCCAGAAACAGTGGGGCTTATCCATGGATCTTTTTTCTGGGGTTATATTATGACACAAATTCCAGGTGGTTTCATTTCAAACAAGTTTGCTGCTAACAGGTAAGATAAATTGATATAACATGATACAAATGAATAAAATGTGGCTTTGTACCTTTATAAATTCTGCATAGCTGGCTCTCAATTTGGGGGTGTAGAATGAAAAACAAGAACCATCTGGATAGATGCAGTTCACAGATATTGATCTCAAATTATCCTGCTCTTAATTTATTTTTATTTTTGAGACGATGTCTCACTCTGTCACCCAGGCTGGAGTGCAGTGGTGTGATCTTGGCTCACTGCAACCTCTGCCTCGTCCCTCCCCAACCCTACTCCACATTCAAGTGATTCTCATGCCTCAGCCTCCTGAACAGTTGAGATTACCGGCACGCACCACTACACACAGCTAATTTTTGTATTTTTAGTAGAGACGGAGTTTCACTATGTTGGCCAGGCTGGTCTCAAACTCCCAACCTCAAGTGATCCACTAACGCTTTTGATACTCTGTAGTTGGTGTTTGAGCAATTAAAAGTGTCTAAGAACAGAGTGAGCTGTCTCAAGAAGCAGTGAGTTCTCTGTCACCAGAGGTATTCAAGCAGAGGAGAATGGCCACTTGGGGGAGATGTTGTAGAGTGTACCATGTACTAGGAAAGGAGTGAACTAAATCTCTCCAGGTTCTTTCTAATTGTATTTCCCATATGACTTTCCATAAATGGATTTCATGAAGTGCATTCCATTTTAGAAAACAGTGTTTTTTAAATTCTAAAGCACAACTCATTGGATAGTTGTGAAAACAATATGATTTATCAATGAGCATTTTTTAAAAAGAAAGAGAAACAGAAGAAAAGATAATCAAATAGAATAAAGTAGAATAGAAAATATCTGAGTGCATTACACATAAGGGTAAATACTGGTTTTTGAGACTTGCTTTAGTTACATTTGTTTGTATGAGTATGGACTGGGTTGCAATATAAAATATATTTTGTTTATGGGTTAAGGTAAAAAAAAATTGGAAACCCTACCATAAGATCTAAATATGTATAAATATGTATTTATTTAGGTTCTTGTCTAATTTATGTCTTTTATTTATTGTTAGTTACCTATTGTATTGTTTTTAAGAAGTGATAAAATATTGGTTGCTATGGTTTCCTTGGTTATTGTTTACATCTCTACCCTGAAAAAAAATCACACATAATTTAATTTCCCAGCATATAAAAAGAGTGGAAACATCATTAACATGTGTAAGAGGGGAAGAAAATGGCTGCCTGATCTTTTTTCGCAGGGCACCCTGGGCTGGGCAGGGAATGGGAGCTAAGACAGGTACACAATCTGTCTTGTGGTTGGCTGGTCCCAGGACTTGAGATGCTTCTTGGAGAATCAGGGTTTCCTTCTGGTAAACTGAGAGTAGCTCTGGGAAGTAGGAAACACAACCTCATGCATGCAGGAGGCATGCAGTAACAGTCAGAAAAGGTCAGTCGGGGGAAACCAGGCAGAACGGTAGGTCTCTAGCAAGCTTAGAACCTTAGAAAGGTTCAGCAACCTCAACCTGGCTATTCTCCCACTTTTCAGGACATGATCCAGGCAGGACATCCTTGTGCTACCAAAAATTTGTTCATAATTGAACCAGGGGCCAGAGCTTGGGAATCAAAGAAGCCCAAGAGTCTAGCTTGGGACACACTAGACCCTAACACATCAACTTCTCCAAATTAATTTCTATTAATTTCCACAGGGATCTCTCATGAACTGTTAGGTTTGTTGCTGGTGCTTAGCTGCAGTGCCATATCGAGCAGTGGCCTGCCTAATAACACAGTGCTTTGATCCTTCAGGGTCTTTGGAGCTGCCATCTTCTTAACATCAACTCTGAACATGTTCATTCCTTCTGCCGCCAGAGTGCATTACGGATGCGTCATGTGTGTCAGAATTCTGCAAGGTCTAGTGGAGGTAGGAGATACTTTCCTTACAGTTTTTGATGTTGCTAGAGACAGCATGGTCCTTTAGATAATTCAGCTTCCGAAAAAAAAAAAAAACCTTTCATCAGTGTATTTTTTTTTTCTATATCTTCTTCCTTTTCCTGCTATTTCCATTCTCTGATTATGTCTAAAATTTCAAATATTTCAATTAAAATGCCTTGTGTGATTTTAGATTTATGAACAATAAAGGACCCTTCTGTAATGATCTTAGAGATAATCTAACCCAACCCTCTTCATTTTAGTAGATAGTGAAACTGAAGCCCAAACCTACAGTTCACATAGCAAAGGGTCATTCCATTAAAGCAATTTAAGTGGATTTATTAATAAATCTGTACATTTTCAAGGGAGTAGTCTGATGCAGAGATTTAACTCATTGAAGGAGGCAGCATGATATGGAGCCAGAAGGTAAATATTTTGGACTTTGCAGGCCATACAGTGTCTGTTGCAGCTACTCAACACTGCTGTTGTAGTGCAAAGGCAGCCAGAGACAATATGGAAACAAATGGGCATGGTTATGTTCCAATTAAACATTTCGCAAACTGAAATTTGAATTTCATGTGATTTTTGTGTGCCATTAAATATTATTATTCTTTTGTTTTTTTTCTTACCATTTGAATGTGTAAAAAACATTCTTAGCTTGTGGGCTATACAAAAGCAGATGTGAACCCATTGGGCCATCGTTTGCCAGCCCCCCGTGTGCAGCAATGCTTTGCAGACACAGTCATTCACCTCTGACCTTTGTCAGTTTGTTATGCCCGTGTACAACCTGCACTATTATGTACCTATTGTTTTCCCCTAGATTGACTAATTTAAAACAAAAAATAAAAGATACCTATTATTCTAAGCAACAACATCTTTGAAGTCATGGGTTTGATGTTCTAGTTACATCTTTTTCAATGCATACATATATATAATGTATAATTATATCTAAATTAAATTACATATAGATTAATTATAACGTATATATGTATATATGTTATATTAATATGTGTATATATGTATACACAGGGTTAGGGTTAGGGAATTAATATATGTATGTTAATTGGGAAATGATATATGTATATATTAATATATACATACATTAGTTAATATATGTATACACTAGTATATATATGTTATAATTAAGAATGTAGGTTGTTATATCACATCAAATCCAACTCTAGTTCCACTAGAGAGACATATACTACACTTTGGGATGTATCCATGTGGTGGAAAGAACGTGATATTAGCATCCATGAAGACTAAATTTTAGTCACTTAATGGCTCTGAGCCTCAAGTTCTGTATCTTGAAGTGAGAAGATGGACCAACTGATTGTGGAAGGCTCTTCCTACACTGACAGTCTATGATAATGTGAAACATAACTATAAAGACCTTTTCTCGCATCCCCTACCATTCTTACCTGTGAACCGTATTTGAATTTCAGCATCTGTACTGTGAGTCAAAATAGCTGAATCATACCATTTAGTGTCTGTCTTAGTCCATGTGAGCTTCTATGACAGAATACCATAAACTGGGTAACTTATAAACAATAGATTTTTTTTTTGAGACAGAGTCTCTGCTTGTCACCCAGGCTGGAGGGCAGTGGCATGATCTCAGCTCACTTAACCTCTGACTCCCGGGTTCAAGCAATTCTTATGCTTCAGCCTCCTGTGTAGCTGAGATTACAAGTGCATACTATCACGTCTGGCTAACTTTTGTATTTTTGGTAGAGACAGGGTTTCGCCATGTTGGCCAGGCTTGTCTCAAACTTCTGACCTCAGGTGATCTGCCTACCTCGGCCTTCCAAAGTGCTGGGATTACAAGCATGAGCCACCATGCCCAGCCTTTTTTTTTTTTTTTGAGACAGAGTCTTGCTCTGTTGCCCAGGCTGAAGTGCAGTGGTGCGATCTCAGCTCACTGCAACCTCTACCTCCCGGGTTCAAGCGATTCTCATGCTTCAGCCTCCCAAGTAGCTGGGATTACAGGTATCTGCCACCATGCCCAGTGAGGTTTTGTATTTTTAGTAGAGATGGGGTTTCAACATGTTGGCTAGGCAGATCTCAAACTCCTGACCTCAGGTGATCTGCCCATCTCGGTCACTCAAAGTGCTGGGATTAGAGGCATAAGCCACTGCACCTGGCCTAGAAATGTATTTCTTACAGTTCTGGAGGCTGGGGAGTTGAAGATCGAGGAGCTGGTAGATGGGTGACTTGGGAGGGCCAGTTTCCTGGTTCATAAACAGCTACCTTCTCTTTGTGTGCTCATGGCAGAAGGGATGAGGGCGCTCCCTGGAGTCTCTTTTATAAGGCACTAATTCCATTCATGAGGGCTATACCCTCACAACCTAGTCACTTCCCAAAGATCCATCTCCAAATACCATCACATTGGGAGTTAGGTTTTAACATAGGAATTTGGTGGGGACACAGACATTCAACCTACAACAGTGTCTACGAATTGGGCTTTTATATTGTACCCTGTGTGAAGAAGCAGCATCCATGTTTTAAACACAAGCAGAAATTGGAGTCAAATCAACTAATTTATTTGCAATTCTGTCAGGGTGTGACCTACCCAGCCTGCCATGGGATGTGGAGTAAGTGGGCACCACCTTTGGAGAGAAGTCGATTGGCCACAACCTCTTTTTGTGGTAGGTATATTAGAACCATAACAAATTTTATTTATGAATGCTTTTTTGGGCTCATGTGGTGGCTCATGCCTATAATCTAAGCACTTTAGGGAGGCTGAGGCAGGAGGATCACTGGAGCCCATGAGTTCGAGACCAGCCTGGACAATGTAGTGAAATTTTGTCTTAAAAAAAAAATGAGCCGAGCATGGTAGTATGTGCTTGTGATCCCAGCTACTAGGGAGGCTGAGGCAGGAGATCTGCTTGAGCCCAGGAGGTTGAGGTTGCAGTGAGCTGTGATGGCCACAGCACTCCAGCCTGAGTGACAGGGTGAGACCTTGTTTCCAAACACAATAAATAAAAAAGAAATGGAATGTGTTTTTGGCTTCAAATAACTGAAAACCCTACTAAGGGCCTTAAAGTGAGTCTATTTATTTTATATAACAGAATTCTAAAGGTACGTGGTTACCGGTGTTGGTTCTGCTGCTCAAAAATCCATCCAGGGCCTAGGCATGTTCTGACTTTCTACTCTGCTGTACTTCGGGATAGCTTTTTATTTACTCCTGTGCTTATTCCATCTGTCCCTTTCATCAGGCAAACTAAAGCTTTCTCAAAGCCCCCTACCAACCTTCAACTTTAATTTCTTTGATCCTAACTATATCATATGCTTTACTAACTGCAGAGGAGGCTAGGCAACAGATGCCTAGATTCGCCAGCCTCTTCAGGAGCGAAGGGGAAAGGAGAAAGGATTGTACGTGGTTGTTGGATTAGCCAACAAATGACATTTGCTAAGGACAAAAGTGGAAGAGATGGGATCATCAAGCATCCCACACCTCTCCTTCTCATATGAAACTAAAATTCAGTGACGTGACCAAGATCATGGAGGTAGAACAAGACCTGACTTTTGATCTGGAATTTTCCTTACATCACACTCCTGCCACATACACAGGGTCTCACTCTGTCACCCAGGCTGGAGGACAATGGTGTAATTGTCATACAGACATTTATTTTTGCCATTATATCCCAGATAAGAAGAAGTAGAGACCATCCATCTTATCTGAAACTAAATCAGTAGACCCCAAGTAGTATGTGACTTTAATTCCTGGGCCTCCAAACTTCACCTTGCTGAGGTTGCTCCTCTGCAAGCTACTCCTATGGGACTGGCCTCTGCAGGTATGGTTGGGTCCCTAGGTATCAATCAACAACAGAAAAACAACAGCACATGCTGCTGCCGTCAACACAGTTGGAAATGTGTTAGGGGAAGGGTTCATGAAGGTAAAAGTATCTTAGACCAGCCAGGCATGTTGGGTGGCTTATACCTGTAATCCCAGCACTTTGGGAGGCTAAAGTGGTGGATTGCTTGAGCCTAGGAGTTCGAGACCAACCTGGGCATTATGGTGAAACCCCATCTCTACCAAAAATAGAAAAAATTAGCTGGATGTGGTGGCTCTTGACTGTGGTCCCAGCTACTCATGAGGCTGAGGTGGGAGGATCGCTTGAGCCTGGGAGGCAGAGGTTGCAGTGAGCCGAGATCACACCATTGTACTATAGCCTGGGTGACAGAGTGAGACCCCATCTCGAAAAAAAAAAAATGTACCTTAGGCCACAGAAATCACAATGTGGCCTAAGTAGTGTGAATTACAGCTTAGGTCTGTCTGATTTTCAAGCTAGCACACCTTTCCTAAGACAAGCTAACATATATTTATTTGCTAAGGCAAGAAATATAGCTTTCTATCTATTTCTGCGGGTGTCTTAATTTACCTCTTCCTGCTGGCCTTTTACCTCCTTGAAATAATAAAAAAGTAATCCTGAGAATATGGTGTGAGGTATTCACTGATATGCCTACTTTGTGCCTAGTTGGGAATTGTGTGCACAGCCAAGATGTCTTTACATCAACAGTGTCTCTTGTCCTTAGAAACAATCTCCGTCCTCTCATTTGCAGTTTAAGAGCATCTCCATCCCCACTATTAGGCTTACATCAACTCTAGAAGAAGATAAGACTCCACCAGAGCTGGCCTCGTGGCTTGTTAGATCCTTGACCTTACTTTCTTCCAATGGTTTATCTGTAAGACATTTCGTTTTGATTTGCCAGCAAAACAAGAATGACTAGCAACCACTCCCCATTCTTAGTGTGTTTTTATAGCCCTAAAAGGGCTGATTTAAGAAATGGTTTGACTCTCAAGGAAAGTTACCTGATCAAGGACACAGGCCTCATTATATGTCCCAGCTAAGGTGTGGCCTTGGTTTCAAAGAACAGCCAAGGGAAAATGTTAAAGAAGGAAATCTAGGCTCAGAGCCAGTCACTTCTTAATCTCAAAAGATAAGGGAGTCTAGAAAACATCCAGTGATATGGTTTGGCTCTGTGTCCCCACCCAAATCTCATCTTGTAGTTCCCATAATTTCCATGTGTTGTGGGAGGGACCTGGTAGGATATTATTGAATCATGGTGGTGGATCTTTCCCATGCTGTTCTCATGATAGTAAATGGGTCTCATGAGATCTGATGGTTTTGAAAATGGGAGTTTCTCTGCACAAGCTCTCTCTTTGCCTGCTGCCATCCATGTAAGATGTGACTTGCTCTTCTTTGTTTTCCACTGTGATTGTGAAGCCTCCCCTACCATGTGGAACTGTGAGAACAATTAAACCTCTTTCTTTTGTAAATTGCCCAGTCTTGGGCTTGTCTTTATCTGAAGCATGAAAACAGACTGATACAACCAGTTATAATCCACTGTTTTATAGTTGAGGAAACTGAGGCTCTGGGAGGCAAAAAAGATTTAAATTATCGCAGCTAGTGAAGGCAGAACCATGGCCTCTTTCTCACCCCCAGCCCTGCTCCTTTCTTCTCCCCATTATCATCAACAATCATCTGAGGCCCATGGGACTGAGCTGCAGTCTGCTCCCCAGGGCAGCTGGGGAGCAGCAGGGGCAGCTGCAGTAAGGGCTGAGTGCCCTGTCGTCTGCTCGAGGGGCTGTGTCTAATAGGAGTTGACGTTGGAAAATGTTTAAAAGGATGAGGAAGATTATTTTTCTGATAGAGAAGAGGGGTAGTTTAGGTCACATTGTGTGCTAGTCTGTTTTCACACAGATATAAAGAACTGCCTGAGACTGTGTGATTTATAAAAGTAAGGTTTAATTGACTCACAGTTCTGCATGGCTGGGGAGGCCTCAGGAAACTGACAGTCATGGCAGGAGGGGAAAAGGGAGGCATGCCACGTCTTACATGGTGGCAGGAGAGAGAGTGCAGGAGAAAGTGGCACACTTTTAAACCATCAGATATCATGAGACCTTACTCACTATCATGAGAACAGCAGAGCTGAAATCCACCCCCATGATCCAGTCACCTACCACCAGGTCCTTCCCTCAACACATGGAGATTATAATTTGAGATGAGATTTGGCTAGGGACAGAGAGCCAAGCCATATCACATTGTAAAGTTTCCCCAATGAAAGAATGCTTCTTACTATGTAAGGGGAATTATCAGGTGCTTTTGAGTGAAGGAGCATAACTGAATGATTAAGAGTAAGGGTTTTGGAGTTAGCAATTTGTCACTTCTACCTGTGTGACCTCAGGCAGTCCATCTCCCCTCCCCTAGCCTGGCTTTCTTATTATAAAATGGGAGTCATATTGGTACCTACCTTGTCAGGTTGAAGTAGGGTTAAACAAAGTCATGGGTACAGAATACTTAGCATGGTGCTAGGTTCCCAGAAAGCACTCAGTGCTCCCAGAAAGCACTCAGTTGGTGGTGGATGTTATTCTCTACTTTTCCCTGTCCCCGGCACTCCTTTTCATCTCCTAAACCAGATACACCCACTCCAACTCCCAGAGTATTTGGCCTAGGGATGAAGGCCAACCTGTCCCCACACACAGCAAAGTCAGACCTGCAGCCCATTCTCAACATGTGCCTGGAGTGCTTGCCTTATTGGTTTGAGAAACCTTGAGTTTGTTTTTTGAGTGTGTTGTCATTCTGTACATGATAATAGCTATAATAGCTGGCATTTGTGTAATGCTTTATCCTTACAAAGCATCTTCATACATAGTTTATTTGACCCTCAAAACAACCCTTTGAGATGGATGTTTCATTCCCATCTTGTCTCTGGGGAAAATGAGTCTCTTGACTTCCTGTGTCTCATGATATTCAGATTCCAGATCTCAGGCTGGGCCTTTCACTGAGGGCCAGGCCCACCTTGAAAATATGTGATTTAATCTATTTCTCTGGAAGATTCCCAATCTCCTATTTCCTAAAGATCCTCCTTAGCATCGAATCCTGGGATATAGAATTTTCTTTCATCACTCACTTTTTCTGAAGCAAGAGTTTTTTCATTCATAGCCCAGGGAGAGTTTCAGAGAGTAACTTTTCCTTTCAGCTAGTAACTCCCAATAATGGGAGGTCACAGGGCTCCCGTTTCCCTACCAGATGTTCAGAGGACAGTAGAGGTCAGGTCACTGCCTCTAGTTGCAATTATCTTGTCTAGACAAGATAAACATCCACACACAGGTAAGCATTTGTAAGGTTATGTTTTACAAAGTAAGAAACAAATGTAAAAATGTACTCATTCAGCAGCTGAATGGAGACAGCAGCACTCTTGCCATCTGGAATTTAATTATTACCCCCCTCACCTTTTTTTTGTTTTTGTTTTTTGAGACACAGTCTTGGTCTGTCATGGAGTGCAGTGGTAAGATCTTGGCTCACTGCAGCCTCCGCCTCCTGGGTTCAAGCGATTCCTGTGCTTCAGCCTCCCGAGTAGCTGGGATTACAGGTGTGCGCCAGTATGCCAGGCTAATTTTTTTGTGTTTTTAGTGGAGATGGGATTTCGCTATGTTGACCAGGCTGGTCTTGAACTCCTGGCCTCAAGTGATCTGCCTGCCTCAGCCTCCCAAAGTTCTAGGGTTACAGGTGTGAGCCACTGTGCCTGGCAACCCTCCCCCTTTTTTTTTTAAATCAAGACTATAAAAATCATGATTTTTTAAAATAATTCATTGTCCCTCATTTAAAGACCTGGATGAGAATCCTCCCAGTCCTTCTAAGCAAATTGTGTGTGTGTGTGTGTGTGTGTGTGTGTGTGTGTATATATTTTTTTTTTTTTTTGCTTGCTCTTTTTAGTATCCAATTGTGCCTGGTTGAATTTTTTAAATTTCTCTTAGATTTTTACATCTTCTGATTCCATTCTCTCATATGATTCCAAATTGTGGTGCTGGAGCAATCTTTGTCCAAATCCTATGTGGTCCCCGGATGAAGTTAAAGGGCATCTTGGTGACCTTCCTCTCCTAAAAGCCCTGTTCTAAGGCACACTGGAAGTTTGCCTGACTCTCTGCATGGAGGCAGTCTGACTCCTGCTCAGTTTGATTAATTCCTGACTTTACCACATGAATTTGAAGTGGGCTGAAAAGGTTTGCCTGATGATTGATAAGATTTCCTCGTCTTTTCTTGTTCCAGGTTCCTATGCAGGGGCGGTGGTTGCTATGCCCTTGGCTGGGGTGTTGGTGCAGTACATTGGATGGTCCTCTGTCTTCTATATTTATGGTAAGTGATTTGACTACACAAGTTCACATGTGACTCATAGAGATGGTATTTTACTGTATATGGGTTTGGCTAAGAGTTTATTACATCAAAATAGAGATTACTAAAACAAGTTTATTGTATAAATGGAATACTTCATCTGTGATTTGATTAATGTTTATATTAAAGTTGACTAAAAAAAAATAAGCAGAACATTTTCTGTCTTTAAATGTCAGTTAACAACAAGAGGAACATCAACAAAGTACTTTCCCCTACCTGAACATACTGCCATTTGGCAATATTGTAAAGATCCCTTTGTAGTTCATAAGTGTGATAATTGGGTGTTCACACGCACGCGTGAGATGTTTGAGTCCTTCAAATCTTGTTACGACACTGGCATGTTATCCATCTGACATGAAAAAATAATATGGTAAAAATTGAAATATTTAGAAATGAAAGAAAATGAGACCATATAACCAAGCCTTTTCTTTTTTAACTGCAGGTATATTTGGGATTATTTGGTACATGTTTTGGCTGTTGCAGGCCTATGAGTGCCCAGCAGCTCATCCAACAATATCTAATGAGGAGAAGACCTATATAGAGACAAGCATAGGAGAGGGGGCCAACGTGGTTAGTCTAAGTGTAAGTATAAAAGGACAGATGAAGACTTGCTTCTTTTCATGAGTGATTGTGTTGTCTTCTTACAGAAAAAATGTCAACATCTTTACTAAAAATCTCATGGTATTTTTACTCCCTAGAAATTTAGTACCCCATGGAAAAGATTTTTCACATCATTGCCGGTTTATGCAATCATTGTGGCAAATTTTTGCAGAAGCTGGACCTTTTATTTGCTCCTTATAAGTCAGCCTGCTTATTTTGAAGAGGTCTTTGGATTTGCAATAAGTAAGGTAAACACACAGATGCTTCAAATATTCTTGAACTTTAAATCTCTTGATTCTACAGAGAATAACTTTGTGTGATAAAATAATTAAATTTCTGATTGTAATTCATAACAGTTCTGTGACACCTAATAGTCTGGCTGTCCAACAAGTTATACATTCTACACATAGTATGTGTAGCTATTTAATTTCTTCTTAGCAAGGATCAGAGCTGCATTAAACTGCTTTAAAGATTTATGGTTTACCCAATTTCAAAGTGTTTTTGAAGCTAGCTCAAGGATGGCATATTAGGCAAGGATAAAAAGATTTGAGGATATGGGTTTTCTTTTTGTCCTATAAGCAACTTGGTGACTAGAAGTAAGAGCCTTACCACTCATTTTGCAGACCACCCCCTCTCCATAATGGTGGCTATAGCAGTAACAATCATTGCTTGCAATGGTTTAGGAAGAACCTCTTTCAGCCAGGTGTGGTGGCTCACACCTGTAATTCCAGCACTTTGGGAGGCCAAGGTGGGTGGATCACCTGAGGTCTGGAGTTTGAGATCAGCCTGACAAATATGGCGAAACCTTGGCTCTATGGAAAATACAAAAATTCACCAGGTGTGGTGACACGTGCCTGTAATCCTAGCTACTCGGGAGGCTGAGACAGCAGTATCACTTAAGCCCAGGAGGTAAAGATTGCAATAAGACAAGATTGCGCCATTGCACTCCAGCCTGGGCAACAGAGCAAGACTTTGTCCCACTCCAGAAAAACAAAAAAAAGAAAGAAACTCTTTCAGTGCTCCTGGACATTATCTTCAAGCCAATTGTGTTTTAGGGAGGAAGGGTGTGGATAGTGAATCATAAACCATCATCATAAGGTAATTAAATGTCTTTCATACAGGGAAGGAACAGTAGCCAAGCAGACACAAATGTCTGCCTAGCTACAGATACTGCCACAAGTGACCATGGAAGAGCTGGCATAGTAATGGTGGCTGCCATCAGTCATCAGTGCTCACTGGATGCCAAGTGCTTTGTCTCCCATATGCCATGCCCTCTGTGATGAATAAAAGTCATCTCTGCCCTCAAGGAGCTTCCAATCTGGTGGAGGCCTAAAATCATTCACTCATTCATCATTTATTGATTATGAAATTCAGGTCTACCCAGATTCCATTTAATTAGAAGCTTAAATTTGGTGGGGGCTTTGAAGTGGAGGTGGGCAAGGGAATTAGGGAGGGGTCCTCTCTCAGAAGTAAGGACAAATTGCTGATTGTTTCTTTCCCTTCCAGGTGGGCCTCTTGTCAGCAGTCCCACACATGGTTATGACAATCGTTGTACCTATTGGAGGACAATTGGCTGATTATTTAAGAAGCAGACAAATTTTGACTACAACTGCTGTCAGAAAAATCATGAACTGTGGAGGTACTGTGGATTTCATAAATGGCTTAGGCAGCTTTAGTAGAATTAGAGTAAACAGAACTGCAGAGCATATATTAGAGGTGACATTTAGTCATTGGAATGGATCTTAAAGACCCCTAAGTCTGTCCCTCAGCAGATACTTGAGTGTTACCCATCACACTGCTGCCAAGTGGTCAGCCAGCAGGGACTCTTCCATACATCCCTCCACATGTATTGTTTGCTTATGTAATTTATTCCCTTCTCTCCTTCTTACTTTTCTACCTATCCATGTGTTTTGGTAAGAAGCAGAAGAAAAGTAGTTTTTCCTCCTAGCCTATGCTTGTGCATGGGGTATATATGCACACACACACACACACACACACACACACACACACACAAATACATATACACCTTTCTCTTTCCTGGTTTATTTAGCTCCTGCTGTATGTTTTAATTTTATGAAGACAAAGTGGATGTTAGGTGATTTCCCAAAAGAGGTAGGTGAAAGTAATTGTCAACCCCTACAATGTTCATGAGTGCTTTTTTAAAAAACGTATCTTTTTTGTTTTTCTTTTAAAATTAACATTCATTGAATGCTTTGTGTGCTAGACGCTAAGCTAAATCTTTTACATACATTATCTTATTTAATCTTCATAACCACCATGTGGAGCAGGTACTATTACTATATGCAATTTGCAATGAGGAAACAGAGGTAAAATAAAGGGATCCGCTCAAGTGGCAGATACCTGCAAGGTATCAGGTCAGCCGGAGCCCACTGTTAAAGCTCTTCGTTTGCTGCTACCCCTCCAGAGGACTGGAGTCAGGATGAGCCGGGAGGAGGTAGAGGATGGGCAAGAGCTCACAATTCTCATATTAAGTTGAAAGGGACGGATTGCGCATGCTCTGACAGATTAGCTTTGGGCGGGCAAGTTTAGAAGTGAGGACTATGCCGAAGGACGCAGGAGCTGGCATAATCTGATCTCACAGCATTTTGGGAAGAGAGCCTAAGAGTCTGTTGGCATTTGTCCTCCCAGCTGCTTGACTGCTGGTCCCGGGCAGGGATGTGTGGGCCTGACCTTAGCTTCAACTTTCCTGTAGGGGACTGAGGGTTAGCAGATGTAGGCCTGCTGTCTGGTGGGCAGGAGGTGAAGCTCTGGGAATTGCATTCAAGTCCTCTCCAAGGGTGCTGTAGTAGGCAGAATAATATCCAAGTCCCGACCCTCGGAAGCTGGGAATGCGTTTCCTCACATGTCAAAAGGGACTTTGCGGGTGGGATTAAATTGAGGTTCTTGAGATGGGAGTTTATCCTGCATTATCTGGGTGGGCCTGATATATCACGGTAATCCTTATGAGGAGGAAGGAGGGTCAGAGTCAGAGAAGAAGTTGTGATGGTTGAGGCAGGAGTCAGAGTGATGCAGCCACAAGCCAAGGAATGTAAGCAGACCCTAGGAGCCGGAGAAGACAAGGAGAGATTCTGCCATAGCGCCTCTAGAAGGAATGCACTCTGTAGGCTGCCGCCTTGACTTTAGCCCTGTACCATTTTGGATTTTTGGCTTCCAGAACTATACAGTAGTGCAGAGAATATTTTAGAGTGACATCTAATCATTGTAATAGATATTAAAGATCCTTAAGTCTATCCCTTAGCAGATACTTGATATTGGTGTTGTTTTGAGCCACTAAGTTTGTGGTAATTTATTATGGCAGCAAATGAAAACTAATATACGGTGGTAGGCCTGGTACAGTGGCCCATAACTACAATCCTAGCACTTTGAGAGGCCAAGGTGGGCAGATCACTTGAGCTCAGGGGTTTGAGATCAGCCAGGGCAACATATTGAGAACTCATCTCTATTCAAAAATAAAAAATTTTAAAAACGAAAACTAATGCAGTAGTCAAAACCTCACCCTTCTAATGATAAAATTTTGTTCCAGCTGAACAGCCCTCACCCAAGCCCTGAACATATCTTTGTCTCTGACTTTGCCTATTCCTTTTCTCTTTCCCTATGAGTTCTCACCTTCACCCCTCACCCTAGTCCTCTCTACACATCAAGCTCAATTATTCTCCTCTTGTGCTTCCTTAAAGCCATGCCATTCTCCAGTGATCCCTCTGAATATGTCCACATGGCTAGATTGGCAATGCATTATGTGCTGTCTTGTTACAGCTCTCTCAGGAAAAGATTTTAGGCAGAGGAACTAGCATGTGCAATGACCCTGGGGCAGGCAGGAATGTGGCATGTGTGAGAATAGAAGGAAGGGGAGTCAGAATGGCTGAGTTACAGGGGATGGGATCAGGATGTTTGTCTGGGGTCAGATCATGGCCAGCCTTATCCACGCATGCAGAGCTTGGGTTTCATTTGAAGTACACTGAGATATAAAGCATGGGATGGATATGATCTGATTTTCTTTTTTTGAGGCAGTCTTGCTCTGTTGCCCAGGCTGGAGTGCAGTGACGCAATCTCAGCTCCCAGCAACCTCCACCTCTTGGGTTCAAGCGATTCTCCTGCCTCAGCCTCCTGAGTAGCTGGATTATAGGCATGGGCTACCATGCCCAGCTAATCTTTTGTATTTTTGTAGAGATGGGGTTTCACCATGTTGGCCAGGCTCGTCTCAAACTCCTGACCTCAAGCAATCTGCCTGCCTCAGCCTCCCAAAGTACTGGGATTACAGACGTGAGTAACTGCTCTCAGTCTGATTTATTTATTTTTACTCTGGGGAATCATGCAGGGTACAAGAGTAAAAGAAGGGACACCAGGTAGGAGACGTTTTCAGTTGTCCTATCTAGAGAAGATGGTGGCTTGGACAAATGTGGTGGCAATGGAGATGGAGAGAAGGGGGTCAGTTTCTAAATTCTTGTGGCCAACATTTCTCATTTTAAAATCTACATAATAATATTTACTTCAGAGGATAGTTATGAGAGTTAAATGATATGATGTATAAATACACCTAGTGTGGTGTTTAACCTATAAAAAGTTCTCAACAAATGTTAATGCTGCTTTTCTTCTCCAGTATTCAAGACACAAAAACACAGAAGTGTTTCAAAGAGTTCTTTAACAAGTATCTGCTATTCAGTTGTGTTTCCTTTGGCCCAAAACATGTACTTCTAAACTAGCAACTTTAAAGAAGGCTCTGGATTTAAACAGCATTTGTACAACCTCTTCTAATGCCAGATGCATTGGAGATTCTTGAGCATATTTTGTGGGAATGTCTTGTTCCTATTTAATTCTGCCCCAATACCTCTGCTGTTTCTCCATAATTGGTGGTGATGATGTTGTGTTGTGGTGATGAGAACTCTCAAAGATGTTTAATTGCTAACAAAGTGCCTGTTGAGAGGAAATAGTTTTTTTCTGCAGAAACTAGAAGGCGTATATGGAATCTTTCTGCCTCATCTCCCATCTTTAAAAAACTGCCTCTTCACATGGCTTTTCATGTTGTTTTATATTTTGTTATAGGAGGACCAGTGAGTTATAGATAGAAAACAAAATGTTAAAAAAAGACCATAATGGTCCCACTTTTTCTGCTTAAATACAGAGATGCTAGGCCAGAGATACCTACATGAAAACAAAGTTTTGTGCCATCACTGAAGAATGCAGGTTGATTTGGGAATGATGAAGCACTGGTATGATCTTTCAGAGAATTTTGGTTGGTGATTTGGTTGCCTATTAAGAAATATAGAAGGCATTTCTCATCTGAGAAGGATGACACATATCTTGGAGCCTGACATCTTTTCTTTCCATAGATTTTAATGTGCCATTAAAATCATTTAAAGCTAAAAAAGATTACCTTAAGACATGATGTTCAATTCTAGTTCATTCTGAATCAGGGCTCACATCCATGATACTTAAAGACAGATGCCAAATTCTTGTACTGACCCTTCTATACAATGTGTAAAGTGTGACTGAGGTAAAAATTCTATTCTGACTGAATCAGTTGCATATGTGAACTTCAGACTGTTTTAATAGGAAATAAAATATTTTTTAGGCCTTTAAGTCCTATTTTTGTTTCTCTTGGCAACTTTAAATAGGTTCAGTTTTAAAGATTTCCTGATTACCCCTAAAGCTCAAATTTTATCTTTGAGCTCCTGAAACATACAGCCCTGTCTCTAGTATTTTAACTGTCAATAAAAACCATTTAGGCTCTTAAATACTCTTTTCCCTTTGGCAATCTGCTAACTATTATTTTCTTGGTTTTGAGTCCCATTTCCTTTCCTTTGCATTAATTCATTAAATGTTATTTATTTATTTATTTAAAGACAGAGTCTCACTCCATTGCCCAGGCTGGAGTGCAGTGGAGCAATCTCAGCTCACTGCAACCTCTGCCTCCTGGGTTCATGTGATTCTCCTGCCTCAGCCTCCCGAGTAGCTGGGATCACAGGCACATGCCACCATGACTGGCTAATTTTTATAGTTTTAGGAGAGAAGCAGTTTTGCCATGTTGCCCAGGCTGGTCTCAAACTCCTGACCTTAGGTGATCCGCCTGCCTCGGCCTCTCAAAGTGCTGGGATTTCAGGTGTGCACCACCACGTCTGGCTAAACATTATTTATTGAGTGCATACTACATGCTAGCCAGACTCTGTGTTAAATATACAGTTTTGTGGGAGAGGCAGAAACAGAAATGAAAAATTACAAAGCAATATTGAAAAGTTCTATAAAATAATAAGAAGGTGATGACAACTTTATTGGTGGAGGACAGGGAGAGGGTTGTTATGGAGGCTTTCTAGAGGAGGCAGTGTTTAATCTGGACTTTAAAAATAGTAAGATTTATCCAGAAACAGAGAAGGTGGTGAGAGAAGAGTATCCCAGGTAAAGAAACAATGTACAAGCACGAGACAGTGTTGTGTGTTAGAAAACAGCTAATAGAGCAGTATCTCTACAGCACAGAGGGCTGCCTATGGAATGGGGGCAGTAAGCAAAGAGATGAAGGCTGGAAGAAGATGAAACTGGAACAGCAGGAGGGATTTATTAGAGAACATTAAACTCATGATGTGGAGCCCATGACAAACACGTTAAGCACGGGAGCGACTAATGAGGTGTGTGGCTTAGAAAGACGGTGGTACTGAGAATGCATCAGAGGAGGATGAGTTGGGATGACTGCCAAAGTGGCTTGTTGTGGCTGGGCATGGTGGCTCAGGCCTGTAATCCCAGCACTTTGTGAGGCCCCAGTGGGCAGATCACCTGAGGTCAGGAGTTCGAGACCAGCCAGGCCAACATGGCAAAACCTGATCTTTAATAAAAATATAGAAATTAGCCAGGTGTGGTGCTGGGTGCTTGTAATCCCAGCTACTGGGGAGGCTGAGTCAGGAGAATCACTTGAACCCAGGAGGTGGAAGTTGCAATGAGCTGAGACTGCACCACTGCACTCCAGTCTGGGTGACAGATCGAGACTCCATCTCAAAAAAATGGAAGAAAAATAAGTGGCTTATTGTAGTTGTCCTAGTAAGAGGTCACAGGGCCCACAACTAAAGCAGTGACAAAGGAGGGGAAAGTGGCAGTTGGACAGGACAGATATTTCCGAGGCCAAACCTGCAGATTTGCATGTGAAAGCTGGAGCAGGAGGAGGAGTCCAAGGCAGTTCTAAAGTTTCTGCGTCGGACTTCCGGCTGCCATTTGTTGAGCTGTGCCCATGTCCACACTCAGTACCTCACAAACCAATTTCATTTGCTCTTCCAGTGCCTTACAAGGTTGTGGTATTATCTCCATCTTTTGGATGAGGACTCTTAAGAGGTGTAGTAACTTGTTCAAGACCACACAATTACTGAGTTTGAAGTGGAAAGTGAATCCATACCAGTTTGACTCTAAAGACTGGGTTCTAAACACAGAAGATAGATGATTAGAGAAGAGGAAAGCACGTGGTGCTGGTGGTTTGCATTGTTTGTTTAGGAGTGAAAAATAGCGAAAGAGGCCGGGGTGGTGGCTCACGCCTGTGATCCCAGCACTTTGGGAGGCTGAAGTGGGTGGATCACATGAGGTCAGGAGTTCGAAATCAGCCTGGCCAAAATGGCAAAACCCTAACTCTACTAAAAATACAGAATTAGCCAGATGTGGTGGCACATGCCTGTAATCTCAGCTACTTAGGAGGCTGAGGCAGGAGAATCGCTTGAACCTGGGGGTGGAAGTTGCCGTGAGCCGAGATTGCACCATGATACTCCAGCCTGGGCGATAAGAACAAGACTACATCTCAAAAAAAAAAAAAAAATAGGGGAAGAGAGAATTGATTTGGGCATGTTGCTTTTGAGGTACTGTAGGACAATTGTGTGGAGACATCAGCAGACAGTCTCCAAATGAAGCACCACTAATTGTCTCTCTCCCTCCCAGGGCACTCTATATACTTGGAAATGATATTTATATCATTTTTTCTGTCTTGTTGGCTGAACTTTTTTTTTCTGGTGAGAAGGAACTTCTTCATAATTTCCTCATCCTTTTTGTTTTCTTTTTTTTTTATGCTAGACTCACTTATTCTGAATGAAAGGAACAGAAAGTACTTTTGTTCTGCAATATTTTCTGTGCAAAAATATCATGTATTGTTTGTTGTTGTTTTTTTAAGAGACCCGAGAGCTTGGTGAACTTCTGAAGTAGAAAAATTTTGACTTATGCTTTACAAGTGGTGAAGTGCTATGTTTTGTTTCAGATATTTGCTACAGTTTTCTGGTTGCTTTCGGCAATAAATATTAGAGTGTTGTCATTTTACTTTTATGGGAAAGGCCATAACTTACTAGTCAAAGGGGGATCATTAACACAGTTATATAGTAGAGTTTTAGTATTTAACAATGGCAGGGGCAGCTATCCATGACACAAGTAATAATTAACATCCCTCATCCCAGGAGCATCATTGGAACCTGTTGTGACTGTGTGGTGTTCAAGGTGCACCAGGATAATGTTAGAAGGTTCACGAACACCCAGGGAATATTATCATAGTCATATAGTCATAAAAGACCTGGGTAGCATTATAAGCAGTGTGCCAGAATGTGGGTCTATGGAAGAACAGAAAACCAAACATTGCATGTCCTCACTCATAAGTGGGAGATGAACAATGAGAACACATGGACACAGGGAGGGGAACATCACACACCAGAGTCTGTTGAAGGGGAAGAAAAGAGAGAGCATTAGGACAAATACCTAAGGCATGCAGGGCTTAAAACCTAGATGATGGGTTGATAGGTGCAGCAAACCATCATGGCACATATATACCTATGTAAGAAACCTGCACATTCTGCACATGTAGCTTAGAACTTAAAGTAAAATAAACAAACAAACAGACTTAGGTCTGTAGAAATATAGATTAGTTCTTATTTGATAAATAAATGAACTTCAGTTGACTGATATGAAAATGATATTTTTTCTCTCCTTGCTGTTTCCATTTGCAGGTTTTGGCATGGAGGCAACCTTACTCCTGGTGGTTGGCTTTTCCCATACCAAAGGGGTGGCTATCTCCTTTCTGGTGCTTGCTGTAGGATTTAGTGGCTTTGCTATTTCAGGTAACGTGCCCTTTGGGTTTCCAGATCTTGACTATAGAGTCATTAAGTCCCAGGAAGAAGGAAGGACAAGGATATTGTAGCATCTGCTTTCAGTAGCCAGTCCATTTTCAGAGAGCAGGACCACCACCCAGAGAATGTCATCTAGAGAAGGCGATTTTGTAAGATCACTGAGAACTGGGCTTGGGAGCCCAGTTAAGATGGAAGTTTTACTACTTACTTCATTATAGGAAAAGACACAAAGTGCAGATGACCCTTCTGAGACATGAGCAGAGGCTCAAGCATATGTCCTGGGTGAAGTGGACTTTCGCACTTCAGCACATGACACCCTACCTAACAGAGGCTCCTGTGACTTTTTTAAGCCTCACCTTTTGCTAGAGAACTGCTAGTGTCATTACAGTCATAAAATCAGAAATTTTTCTGGGAGTGAAAACCTTCTTTAGATTTTTATCTACTGCATTGCTTTTATTTTCCAAACAAGAAAATGCAGGTCCAGAGAGGGGGAAGTGACTTTCTGAATAGGGTAAAGCTGGTAAGAATAATGACAATGATGATGTGAGCTAGCGATGAACAAGCACAGATTCTGTGCTGCAGACTGTTCCAAGCCATCTGTGATTATTAAGCTCTGTCTTTCTCACAACTGCCCTAGTGGGTATAAGTGCTGTTATGATCCCCATTTGACAAAGCAGAAACCAGTCCACTGCATGTGTGAGAGAGGCCGGAGTGCAATCGTATCAGAAGCTTCTTATGCAAACTGGGTGAAAGAGTGAAGTTTAGTTGTTTGTCTATCTTCAGAACATTGTAAAACATTGCCCAGTTATTGGCCGGGTGCGGTGGCTTACAAATATAATCCCAGCACTTTGGGAGACTGAAGCGAATGGATCCCTTGGGCCCAGGAGTTCGAGACCAGCCTGGGCAGCATGGCAAAACCCCATCTCTACAAAAAATACAAAAAGTTAGCCAAGTGTGATGGCACACACCTGTGGTCCCAGCTACTCAGTAGGTCGAGGTGAGAGGATGGCTTGAGCCTGGGAGGTGGAAGTTGCAGCGAGCTGAGCTTGTGCCACTGCACTCCAGCTGGGATGACAGAGCAAGACCCGGTCTCAAGGAAAAAAATAAGTAAATAAAATAAAAATAAAAAATGGTTAAAAATGTTTTGCATATATTGCATATATCTCACAACATTGTGAAGCAAGTAGGAGTATATCACTATGTTACTGATTTTTCACTATTTTACTAAAGCTCAGAAAAATTTGGTACTTTGTAATGTCACACAATTGGTGGCAAAGGAAGATGAGAGAACAGTTCTGCCTGGCCCAAAGCCTGTGCTCCCTTCCATTATTCCAGGCTGCCTTAAATATCAGAGCGTTAGTGTCCCAGAATAGAAAAATATGGAACCTCTGGTCTAAACTGCCCTAAGACAGTGGCTTGTATCTATCAACATAGATAAAACCGATGAACACTTAAATTAGAAGATAAAGTAAAAGTCTAAATTAAAAGTAACGTGCAGCTAAGAAGTTAGGTTTAGAGATGCATAGACCTGAGTTTGAGGCCTTCTTTACTGCTTACTATTTATAAAAAAAAATTTTTTTTTGCTAAATTATGAACACCCTCAAGCTTCAGTTTTCTCATTTAGAGATTGGAGAGATGAAACAGCAATTTCATGGGGTTGCTGGGAGATGAACTGAGATCATTCATGCGTCTCCTCACATTTCTTGTGGGCTGGGCATTATTCTTAGCACTGGGAGTATTGCAGTGAACAGATGAAAGATTTCACCCCCATAAACTTTGCATTCTACTGGAAATATTCATTCAAATAAAGGCCTTAGCTTTATTTATTTGAAGCTTTTGCAGTGCCAGATGCATAACAAAATTAACAAGTATTCACCATTATTGTTCTGTTAGTACACTCCAGCCCAGTGCTTCTCAAAGTGTTATGTGAAATCACCCTAGCATATTTCAGAACGCAGATTCTGAAATTTGGTAGCTCTAGGTTGGAACCTGAGATTCTGCATTTCTAGCAAGCTCCCCAGGGCTGCTGCTGCTGCTGCTGAGTCCACACTTTGAGTAGCAAGGGCAGAGCAATCACGACTTGCTTCCAGTAGCATGCTGAGAAACACTTTCACTTGATAACTTTGTGATGCAAAAGAGATCCATATCCTGTTCCCAGAGATACTGAAATGTTCAGGTTCATAGTACTTCCTTTCCCCCAATTGCCAATTAAGTCACAATCTGTAGGAGAAAAACCCAATACTCCAAATCACAGCAACTGCCTTTTTTTTTTTTTTTTTTACAAGGTCTCTTACCTTGTGCAGTGGCTCATGCCTGTAATCCCAGCACTTTGGGAGGTTGAGGCAGGTGTTCGAGATCAGGAGCTCGAGACTAGCCTGGCCAACATGGTGAAACCTGTGTCTGCTAAAAACACAAAAATTAGCTGGTTGTGGTGGTATGTGCCTGTAGTCCCAGCTACTGAGGAGGTTGAGGCATGAGAATGACTTGAACCTGGGAGGCAGAGGTTGCAGTGAGCCAGGATTGTACCACTGCACTTCAGCCTGGGTGGCAAAGAGAGACTTTGTCTCAAAAAAAAAAAAAAAATAGGGTCTTGCTCTGTCACCCAGGCTGGAGTACAGTGGCATTATCACAGATCATTGCAGCCTCTACCTCCCATGCTCAACTGATCCTTCTGCCTCGGCCTCCTGAGTAGCTGGGGCTACAGGGATGTGCCACCACGCCCAGCTACTTTTAAAAAATGTTTGAGACAGGGTCTCACAGTGTTGCCCAGGCTGATCTCAAACTCCTAGCCTCAAGTGATTCTCCTGCCTCAGCCTCTCAAAGTATTGAGATTACAGGCATGAGCCACCATGCCTGGCTTGCTTGCCACTTTTTAAACATGATTTCATTTCATCCCCATTGCAACCTTGATGAGAAGGGTATTGCTATATTCACTTTATTGGTGGGGAAACCAAAGTGTGGTTTAACTTGCCCAGTGAGTGACTGGCAATAGAATAAAGGTCTGTTGGTCCCAAGAATGACACTATGGGAGGGATTGTGGCCACGGGGGCAATAATTCCTCAGGATCTACGTCTGCCAACTTTTAAAGGAATAAACATGGATGCCAGGGAAGACTGACTGGCACAATTTAGGAGCTGATTATAGACAAGACTGCTGAGATAGATGAGATTAAAAATAGGTAAGGGATGAGTGATGCCTGTTTTGGGAAATGTCCTGGACAGAGAAGACAGATTCTCTCAGTTTGTGTGTAATTATTTTCATGTAATTATTTTCATCTACTATAAAAATTTATCAATATCTTCGTTTCTCAATGATTCCCCCACCCCACCCAAACGCCAGGATTGTGCAGCTTTTCCCACATTCTTTAGCTGGACACAGGTGCCCAGACTTTGTATCAGACCATGATACTCAACAATCTTATTAATTGCTTCTTATCTCTGGATTATTTTCTAATAAAGTGTTTATGACATTCCAATCAACGGTAAGATTAATGAACTTGCAACTGTTTTATATTCTGATCATCTGGCACGTTGACCTGAAAGAGAAGGTACATTTATTACCAAAAAGTTTTCTCAAAAATTCTCTCTGAAGGGATGTATTTTTGTGCCAGATTAACAACCAACCAATGTGCCAGATTAGACCAAAAAATGTTTTAAATCCTATTTTCAGGTTCTTTGCACAGAATAGAGAAGTAAAAAGCAAAGTAAAGAAAAACAAAAAGATGAATAAAACCTACAACCCCTTGCTATAATTTCAGTAGCTGAAGTTGGTAATTAATTTAACAATTATTTATTGAATGACTACAATGTGCCAGACACTTTGCTAGTTCAAGGAAGATGGTAGAAAACAAGACAGATGGATAACCACCTGGAAAGAGCACGTATGTTGGTTTTCACGTCTATACACCATGTAGTTAATATACATTATTTGACTTAATTCCTACAACCATTTTATAAGCATGGTTATGTCATTGTATAGATGATGAAATGAGGTTCAGGAGGTTTAAACCCTTGATCTAGGCTTGCATCTTAATTAAGCTGCCAGACTGAGGGCTGTCTGACTCGAACATGCACCCCTGGAATATACTGACAAAGTTGGTTTACAGTGCCTTAAGCTTCCTCTTTTTAGACTTGCTTTCCCTGCCTTCACTCCTCCCCTGTCACTCCACTCATTCCTCTCTCCTGATAAATGGATTGGTTGTGATTTGGCGACTTATAATTTTACCACTTTCAGCATTATTATTATTATTAGACGGAATCTTGCTCTGTTGCCCAGGCTGGAGTACAGTTGTGCAGTCTCAGCTCACTGCAACCTCTGCCTCTTGGGTTTGAGTGATTCTTCTGTCTCAGCCTCCCAGTAGCTGGAATTACAGGCATGTGCCACCATGCTTGGCTAACTTTAGTATTTTTAGTAGAGACAGGGTTTTGCCATGTTGGCCAGGCTGGTCTCAAACTCCTGACCTCAGGTGATTCACCCGCCTTGGCCTCCCAAAGTGGTGGGATTATAGGTGTGAGCCACCATGCCTGGCCAGTAGCATTATCTTTTGATAGAAGACCTCAAAGAGAGGGAGTTACTTGGCAGTGGCAGCAGAAGGTAGTAGTAATAGTAGTGGTAGTTAGTATAGCTTTGATATTTGCCGAGGGCTTCACATACCTATTTCCCGAGTCTCTATCATAGCATCTTTATGAAGTGAGTAGTAATATTATCCTCATATTGGAGATGAAGAAACAAAGGCTCCCAAATTACTTGTTTACATAGTAGAAATAAGATTCAAGTCCAGATTTACAGACTGCAAATCAAGTAGATGTGTGAAACTGTTTCATAAATTACAGAAGTTTCTGCCAATGTTTTTTGCAAATGTTTCATTGAAAAGCACCCTTTTCATTGTGTGAAAATGTGGTTATGTGGCCAATAAAGTTGGCTTATCTTGGCTGCCTTTTAAGAGTGAGTCAGGGGTAGGAGCAGGAATTTTATGAGGCAAGATTTGGTTCTAATTCATACTGTATGTGATTGTGTAATCCTTTACTCTGCATAAATGTGATTCAGGCTTTAGGCTTTTCAATATTGCACCAAACACTGTATTTTGGAATTCAGAACCTACAAGGTAGAGATACCATAATTCTCCTTGTAGAGAGAGCCCATGATAGATATTGATAATCAATTCCAGCATTATCTACTGGTACTTTGTGCAAACACAGCCTCATGAACTCAATTCTCTTGGTCTGGACACTACTATCCATCAGTCATATACTAGAGGAAACCAGACAGATTGCTGAAAGTTGGGGCAACTGAGTATTTTCCAAAGTGTATTTGGAATTCTGTTCTTGACTCTGATTTTGAGGTTTTGGCTTCACTGTAGGTTTTAATGTCAACCACCTGGACATTGCCCCGCGCTATGCCAGCATTCTCATGGGGATCTCAAATGGAGTGGGAACCCTTTCTGGAATGGTCTGTCCCCTCATTGTCGGTGCAATGACCAGGCACAAGGTAAAGGTCTCCTTTGTGGCTGTGGGTTACAGTATCGGAGGACTGGAGCACTACACACACTTGGGATTTCAAGGCTCTACTGCAGTCTGTAAATGTGTATGTCCTTGACCTTGACTGAGTCAGCTGAACTTCTTTTTTCTTCCTTTCTTATTCTGATTTTCAAATCATTGCTTATCAATGGCACCAAGGCTAACTGTTGTTTTGTTCTGTGTTTCCTCAATTGAGGAATAAAAGTCTGGAAAGAGGGGTGTGGGCCATAGAAACTGTTTAGAGATATAAAGAAGAAACTGAGGCAGTCAACCTGGGATAAATGAGTTACTGAAGTTTGTTTTCTCATTCTCAGTGACTAAACTTTATAGCCTATTTCCATCCATTGCTTAGCATGTTTCAGCATATAAAGATGAGTGCTGTTATACTTCCTGGTTAAGAATAAAATAAACAGGACATTAATAACCCACCCAGTTGTTACTGAGCCTTTGTGATTTTAGACTAGGGTGGGTGGTAGAGGAAGATCTATCCAGAGTTCACTCACAGCCCATGTGATTTCTTTATCTGTGTCATTGAAACATCTCAAGATGCTGCTTTCTGCAAATAATAATTCTTTGATACCATGGAATTTCTTCCCCCAATTATTTTCTTAGTTGGATTGCCTATTACAAATACACCTTCAGAAGTTTTTTGAGCTTCCTGCAGAAGAAAGTGTGAGTTAAATTTTCCTACTTTTTGACAGGAAAGGAAAGTAGGATTTTATAGCCAGAGAATTCATGTTTTCCCTCTCTGTTCATGAAATGATAGGATTGATAAGATGACTATTAACTCCAAGACATCTTCCCCCAGTCTTAGACACAAATTCTCATTATTTTTGATATACTTTTTTTTATACTTTAAATATGATTATAAATAAAATTCTTGTGAGTCAGGGGTGAGAACTTTAAAGGCTCAAATATTGTTATGTATCCAACAACAAGCAAGAAGGAGACTTCTGATATTTAAAATGGTGGGTTCCTAAAACAAGTTTTATTTAGATGACTATGTGAAAGGAAACCCAATTTGCATATTCAAAAAGCTATGCAATGGTGCTGCATGTATTAATATTTTTACATGTTGTTTATTTTAAAATGTATTTTCTAAATTTAAAAAATACATAGTTATTGTCATGTCTAACTTTCATATTCATTGTAGTCTTAAATTACTTTCCTTTTTTTTTGAGACAGAGTCTTGCTCTGTAGCCAGGCTGGAGTGCAGTGGTACAATCTGGGCTCACTGCAACCTCTGCCTCCCGAGTTCAAGCGATTCTCCTGCCTCAGCCTCCCAAGTAACTGGGACTACAGGCACACACCATCATGCCCAGCTAATTTTTGTATTCTTAATAGAGATTGCGTTTCATCATGTTGGCCAGGATGGTCTCCATCTCCTGACCTCGTGATCCACCCATCTCAGCCTCCCAAAGTGCTGGGATTATAGGCATGGCCACGGTGCCTGGCCTTAACTTTCATTTTTGAAGTTTTTCTTTTGAATTAGGTTTGAATCCTAGATGGTGCTTCTGACACATGTCCTCCCCACCAGGGAGCAGAGGAGCATCGCCTTCCACGTGGGCAGGTGCTTTTTCCCAGCAGTGGCCTCCAGGACATACTGGTAATCTCTGGTTTTAGTTAAAATATAAATAATTGGCACTTTATTTCCTTATTTAGACCCGTGAAGAATGGCAGAATGTGTTCCTTATAGCTGCCCTGGTGCACTACAGTGGTGTGATCTTCTATGGGGTCTTTGCTTCTGGGGAGAAACAGGAGTGGGCTGACCCAGAGAATCTCTCTGAGGAGAAATGTGGAATCATTGACCAGGATGAATTAGCCAAGGAGACAGAACTCAACCATGAGAATTTTTCGAGTCCCAGAAAGAAGATGTCTTATGGAGCCACTGCCCAGAATTGTGAAGTCCAGAAGAAGGAATGGAAAGGACAGAGAGGAACAACCCTTGATGAGGAAGAGCCAACATTCTACCAGAATGAAGAGAGAAACTTCTCAGCTACATCCTAATGTCTGAGGGGCACTTCTGTCTTCTCCTTACTTTAGAACCAGAAAGTATCCAAACCTATTGCCTTTCTTGTAGCCCAGCTTGTCAGAGGTCCAAATATGGGGAGGGGAGAAGATCTAACCAGCAACAGGGAAAAGAGAAATATTATCTTTCAATGACAAGCATAGGTTAAAAGCTGCTCTCAGTTGGTAAAATCGTTGATAATACATATTTTTTAAATTGACAATTGACCCTTCTCTCAAAGAGCTGAACTTATTCAGAAAGGAATGACCAGAAGAAAAAGGAGACAATACCGTGTTATTCAAAGAAACATTGAAGGAAATGGGGATATTTGGCCAGAAGGAATGTAAACAGTAGCTGCCACCACATCTCTAGGGTAGCCACGCAGAGGAGGGCCTCATATTCCCAATGAACCCCACGTCATGGCAGGTGCTGTATAAACACTCTTATTTATCTCTCCACCTTTATGACACATGTTTCTTATCCCATTTTACAACCAAGGAAACTAAAGCAGCAAGAAATGAACTTGCCCAAGGTAATCTGCCAGAGTCAGTGCTGAAATTGTTGAAGCCCCCAGTAGATGACAGTTCTAGGGAAGAAGATTTCCACTCAGTGTAGGGAAGACATTTGTAATAATGAAAACTGAAAATGGAGTAATTGTGAGTAATTCACCATTTTCATAGGTGTCGGGGAAGAGAAACATTTTGGTTGATGAGGCAGTGGGGATTCAAATGTGTGAGAGGCTAGATCCAAAGACCTTTAATGTCCTGTGTTATCTGAAGAGTCAAATGATTCTGTGACTCCATAGTTTTTAAAATAATGAGGGTCACAGACTACATCAGAGATTCAAATAGGTTTTTTTTTTTAAAGCTAAACAAGAGAGCCACATTTTTTGAAATCTGATGGTCAAATGGCTGAAAGCAGTAAACAAGAGATTGGCTATTAAGTTTCAATCTTCCATAATGTTAAGAATGTAGCTAAATGATGTCCCAAATTACTTATAAACATTTAAGACATTTAATAATTTAAGAAGTAGGTTAACGTTTTTTCTTAGGTAAAATTCTCCTGAAAGAATTTTCTATTTAAAAAAAATGTGTATCTTTAGCCTTTTTTTTTTTTTTTTTGCTGGAGATTGTATTAGGAAGTTTCATTAGATTATATAAAATTATGATTTTATATCAAAAGTATTCATAATGACTCTATTTGGAATTATATTCAGGGAAATCACAATAATATAGTAGTAGTTATACAGGAAAATACTAGAATGAAAACATCTGGGACAATTAGACCTACAGTTACTGTTGAAAAATTTACCTTTGATCACATAAGGCAATTACATGGATACTTTTAGATATATTTAAATTTTTAATGTTGGCATCCAAAGGGTTATTTGAAATTAAAATTATTTTCCTGTTCACTGGTTTTGAAAATTTTATTTCTACTTCTGGAAGAAAAATATAATATGGAAAAAAGTATAGATTTACTTGTAGTTTATTAATGTAAAGTGTTTTTTTTCCCTAATTTCTCTCACATGTATTTCTGATCCCCAGTTATGCTAGCTGAGTTATAGTGTATTTTATAAATGGAATAATCTTGGGGAAAAGTTGTGACTCTTCATTAAATAATATTCTTTATGTCACTAGCATACAATTTATGTTAGTAGACATTGTTTAATCTCTTTAATGAGTGAATCCATGCAAGCATCATAGAACAGTTGCTAGCATGCAAAAAATGCTCAAGTAAATAGTTGTCACTATCATCATCATCTTCTAACATTTTTGGACTTTTCAGTTGAAAAGAAAACATGCTATGTAATTTTTATCCATTATCCCCAGAACTTATTGTGAAAGTTGTGATGCTTTCTAAGTAAAATAAGAAATAAAAATTGAGCGATTTATGATAGCCAGTGTTTTATTTTGTGTGTGTGTGTTAATTAAGTCAAATAATTGTCTTTAAAAAACTCATGATAATTCTTAAGGTAGTAGTATTGTATATTGTGACACAAAGTTGTATTTATCACATTGCTTGAAGTTGGTGTCATGTGCAGAAAATCTACATTTTTCCCATAACTTGCCTTTATAATATGTATTTTTTTAAAAAATAGAGTCATGGCTCAAGGTGTTAAGAACTAGAAAATATATTATCTTGTTGTGATGGGTTTTTCTCTGTGTAGGTTGCAATGGATAAATGATTACATTTTAACACCAAACAGATGCCATTTACAAATCATTGTCCATTTTGCTGCAAATGTCCATTTGTAGGTCAACTCATGGGTGCAACCAATGGATTCTAGCAGGAAGGGAAGGAGGCCTGTAGGTGTGGGGTTCTTGAGACAAGAAAGATCTGATGATTCTTTCCAAACAATGAAAGTTTTCAAAATTCCTTAATATGACAAGAAAAATAAGTATTAAAGAAATAATCGCCCATTTGTTAGCCATGTCTGGATGTTAAATTCAACAGGTAAAAATTGGAACCTACTATGTGTGTTTCTATTCACCCTGCCTCCTCCCAACCTCAATAAATCTGTTTTACTTTCTCTATTTCTTATCTCAGTCACATCATTCTTTTGCTCAAGCTAGTATTCTTAGAGTCATCCTTGACTTAAAGTTTTTCCCCCTTCTCTCTCTCTTCTCTGCCAAGTTCATGTAATTTAATTTTCAGTCTGTAGATCCATGTCTTACATCAGCTTGAGAAACTCTCAGCCATTACCTCTTAATATATTGCATTTGCTCCATTCTCTCTACTGTTTTTCTAGGCATTCAGTTAAATGTATTCTAGACTGTATGTAGGTCTCTGATCACCTGTTCTGTATTTTCCAATGCGTTGCCTCTTTATATGTCATGCTGGATATCTTCTCCTGACTTATTTTTCAGTTCTTTATCTCTCTCTTCAGTGAGGTCTAATCTGTAAAAACCCATCCATTGTGTTCTTAATCTTAGTGATTCTATTTTCAGTTCTAGAATTTTTATTGGTTCTTTTCCATTTCTGCTATGTCTTTTAAAAAATATTTTAAGCTCTCTGCTGAAATTTTCAATCCTGTATTTTATTATCTGGGACATAGTAAGCTAATTGTTTTAAAGTCTGCTCAGTGCCAATATTTGGAGACCACGTTATTCTCTTTCTTTTTTTGTTCTGTTGGTTTTGCTGGTCCTTATTCGTACTATCTTAACTGCATCTATGCCTGGTTTTCTTTGATTTTATCAGACACTGCATTTGAAAAATTGTTTGCAGAAATAATTGTAGCAGTTTTAGCCTTGAAATAATGCTGCTGCTGCTGCTGCTGCTTCTTCTTCTTCTTTCTTCTTCTTCTTTCTTTCTTCTTCTTCTTCTTCTTTTTTTCCTTTCCTTCTGGGAGGTTTTTCTTTGCTGCTTTCATGAGCCTAAGGGTATTAACCGTCTGGGATCACCTTAGTCCAGTTGCAGGGCCTGAGGCATTCTGTGCTATCCAGATGATTTGAAGCTGGACAGCAGGATGTATGAAGGCTCTTTTACTTCCTGTTCACCCTTACTGCTAGAGCATAGCACTTCAGGGTCCCAACCTACACTACAATGTTTTTACCAGCGTCCAACTTTGTTCCCATAGCAGGCCATCAAAAACACTGCTCAGCCGTCAAACACTGGCTTTGTCAGAATTAACAAATGCTCCCAGGAGAAAAGTGGCCTCAAATCTCAGACTCACTTCTCTGAATTTTCATCTTCTCTCAGATGTCAGATGGTAGCCTGGAAATTTTTCACTACCATGTTGGCTTTCCAGTGCTTTTGAGCAGAATTTTTAAAAATAATTTTTTTTTTTTGGTTCAGCTTTCTTAGTTCAGCTTTTTTTGGTTCAACCTTTCTAGGAAGGTTGGTCTGAATTACCTAGTCTGTCATTAACAAACACTGAAATATCTTTTAACTTCACAAGTTCCCTCAAATTAATCTACCTCCTTAGGGACAGTGTAGTAATAAATTATACTTAGACCTCAGTGGTTTAATATAGCAAATGTTTAGTTCTCTCTTGTGTTACAAGTTGAATGTGGGTTGGTTGGGGTTGGGTAGAGTGGAGGCTTGTTCTAGACAGTCACTCAGGTATCCAGGATGTATTTTCTCCATTCACCATCTTGTAATCAATTATTGGGAACACATAAATTCTGATATCACCGTGAAAGGGAAGGGAGAAGGAGGCACACTGGGTTTTACTGATTCACTTGGAAACAATCACTTTTGGTCCCAGTCCATTGACCTACACCAGCCACATAGGCCTAGTCTAACTTCAAGGGTGGCTAAGAAACAAAGGGGAACATATAGATTGCCGAGCAAGCATGAATTACACCTTCCCTTCAGCTCTAGCATTGGTTCAGGGTCTTATGAGCTCTTACTTAGCATGTTGAAATAGTTTTCTAACCCCAACTGTCATAAATGATGTAAACCTGCTATGTGTCATTCTGAGAGATCTGACCTAGGTTGTAAGGAGCAAATCTTTGTAGGGAAAGGGGCCATGAGCTTCCTCCAGAGAAGATCAGGGGCCTCAAAGATATCAATTCCCTGGAATAAAATAGATTCTTGCCTGATTCTAACTTGAATTAATAACCACATGGGCCAAACTGAAGAGACAGGGAACTTGACTTTTCCTTTAGATTACATGTAGTACCATATCCCAGGCCTTATACAAAGTCCTTTCCATACATAATCTCATTTAGTTTTCAAGGCAACCCAATGAGAAAGAGTTAATGATTTCTTCTTCCCAATCATTTATTAATAAGTAAACGGTATTTTAGAGCAAAATTTAAAGTCAGGTCCCTAAAGGCCATGTTTTAATCTTAATTCTTAATTAAGACTAATAATCTATTCTTAATTTTTAAATTCTTTAACCATAAGTCTAATTAAGATCAAACTCATATTTTAATCTAATCTTAATTAAATCATAATCTTAATTCTTAATCTTTAATCTGTTCTCTATGGCTTCTCCTCACTAGCAGTAATGCCAGGCAGTGGTGTTCTCAAAGTCAAGAGTGTCCCAGTTATTTCAGTGAAGTATGATCAAAGCGTTGGCATGAGCCCTGACAGTTTACCCTAGACCCAAGGAGATAGGGACAGGTGAAAAACCAGATGACTGTGTGAGATCTCTCTTCTCATCAACTGCTGCATGGCAGTAGGACTCCAGAACCAGGGGCCTCTGTATTTCCCCTATTTCCCTAGCTACACAGATAGGTAAGATAGGAAAGTTGAATCCAACGCTTACTGGGTGTGTTTATGTTGAGTGGGTGTTGGTTTGCAAGGGGCTGATTTTTTCCCAGGAATCCCAGGTATAGATGCAACAAACATTATCCAGCCACACAGTATATGCCTTGCACAGCCTGGGTGCTCAACAAATGTGATCTTTAGAATCTGATGTAGGGTTTAAGGAGATTATGCTGGTGATGGCACTCAGGTTGTCTTGTAAAACAGGGCCCATTAAATGCAGTCATTTCTATCTGCTTTCTAAAATTAAAATAAAAAAACACATAAACTTGCCAGGACAAAGTGAAAGAGGGAGAAAAATCACATTTAGAAAGCTAAATGTGGATGAATGAGTCTTAACTGACTTAACCAGAACTGAGTGAAAAAGAAGAAAGCTCTTTCATGTTACTGTACCCAAGAAAGCTTTAAAATGGAAGGTACCAGCACCAGGTCCCTCTGGAGGACAGGTGAAGAGAGTGGAGTCACGTTGGAGGAGGAGGACTGAGAGATAAGGACTAGTTGAAAGTTAACATTACCAGATTTAGCAATGCTGTTGAAAGTGCATGTAAGAAAGCAGTTATCACCCCAGAGTCTCTCTTTCACCAGCTCAATCAAGAAACTGCCCCCCCCATACCTAGTGGAAAACAGGAGGTTCATTTTCTGGATAGGGACACTCTGGATTCAAGAACATCTATCATAGCTGAGTATCGGCTCCAAAAGCTAGTTTAGTCCATTTTTGTTTACTGATGTATCTCAAGTATCTAGAGATGCCTGGCAGTGGCCACCTGGTAATTATTTGTCAAATGCATGTATGAATGAATGAATGAACCTTATTAAACACAGGGAAATTAATTAACAGCTTGCATACTGAACAATGAAAACTTCCAGCTGCCTTTGTAGGCTGAGCTTCCAAAATGCTGCCAGTCAGAATCATATTCCCTAGGCAGGAGATTATAAGATTCATGGGATGAGTGGTGGGAACTCACATATAAGTAAAAGGGCTTATACCTATTGACATTTGGGGGTTTCTCCATCAAAATTAACTGGTCCTTGCCAGTCACTCCCTGTGGGACCTACCCACCAAGCGCTGTCCAAGTAAATGAATTCATTCATTCATTTACTTATTCATCCAACATTTTTTTTATTTTTGAGACAGGATTTCACTCTGTCATCTAGCCTGGAGTGCAGTGACACCATCATGGCTCACTGCAGCCTCAACCTCTTGGGTCCAAGTGATTCTCCCACCTCAGCCTCCTGACTAGCTGGGACTACAGGCACATGCCACCATGCCTAGCTAAATTCAATAATTATTTAGCACCAATAATGAGCATCTAATGTTCTAGGCACTAGGCCTAGAAAATAAGTAAACAAACTAGGTCTCTGCTCTTATAGAGCTTATATTTTAGGGAAGACACAAAGAATAAGGCTGTTGATGAGTAAAACCAGGACACAGTATGTCAGTGCTAATTGCTGAGAACAAACATAAAACCAGGTAGGGAGGTGGGGAACAGGAGGGATGATGTTTTAGGTCAAGTGTCCAGGGATAATGTGACCTTTGAGTGGAGGACTGAAGGCAGTGAGGAAGCAAGTCAGGTGCATTTTGGGGAAGAGGGTTCCAGGCAAAGGAAAAAACAGGGGCAAAGGCCCTGAAGCAGGGACATGATGGCCATATTTAAAGAACACTAAGTCCCTTAAAGTATTCAGGTTCTGGACATGTTTTGAAGGAAGAGGAAACATTTTCTGAGAGGCAGAAGACTGGGGAGGAGCAGGGCAATACTGGGGGAAGAAACCAGGAATTTTGACTTGTTCGATTTTGGAGTTTTCCTTGCCTATTGATATCTCAGTGGCAATGTCAGGTGGGCAGTGGAAATACATTCTAGGATTCAGGCCAGAAGTCAGAGCTGGAGCTGTACATTGGTGAGTCACCATCACATCACATCGTTGGTCTGTAAAGTCAGGAGACCAGATGAGATCATCAGGATTCCAGTGCAAAGAACATGACTCAGCCCTGGGGACACTCCAACATAGAGCCATCAGGAAGATGAATAGGAGCAAGTAGAAGAGATAGAAAAAGGGAGATAGGGGGTGCGGGTGATGAAACCCCAAGAGAATGGTGTCCTGTGACCAAGTGAAGCAAGTGTGGTGTGGAGAAGAACATGGTCCACGTGTCAAAGCTTCTGCTAGGTCAAGGAAGATGAGGCCTGACGATGAGCCATTGGATTTAGCAACAGGGAGATCATAGGTGCCTTAACAGGGGCAGTTTTAATATAGTGGTGATGACAAAAACCCTAAATGGATTTTTGTCAAGGGGGAGCTTTTTAATTGTCTTCTTACTTATAAACAGACAGCCAAGGATTACCAGATAGTTTGGGGAAGTTTCCAATATGAAAGACAGAGACCAACACAAACAGGAAGAAAGGTACTTGGAGGAAACCAGACATCACAGGGAATAGAACAAGCCTGAATTTCAAAGAGAAGAAACGATACTGCATGCATGAGACAAAAGTAGAATTCTAGTTTCAAAAAAGGAAAATACATTCAGAGGAGACGAGATTGGGCTAGAGAGAATCTTGAGTCTAGGAGGTCAGTTAGGAGTCTATTACAATAATTTAGAAATGAGGGCATAGACTAGGATTGAGGGGATAGATATGGGAAAAGAGGCTTGTTATAGAAAACCTAAAAAAACATCTTTTTCTAACTGGGTGTGGTGGATCACACCTCTAGCCTCATCTTGGGAGGCCTAGGCAGGTAGATGGCTTGAGGCCAGGAGTTTGAGACCAGCCTGGGCATCATAATGAGAACTCATCTCTACCACAAAATTTTAAAAATTAGCTGGGCATGGTGATGCATGATTGTGTCTCAGCTACTTGGGAGGCTGGGTGGGGGGAGGATTGCTTGTGCCTAGGAGTTTGAGGCTGCAATGCACCATACCACTGCACTCTAGCCTGGACAACAAAGTAAGACCTCGTTGAGAAGGAAAAAAAAATGAAGGAGAACACTTCCCTTTTTTTCCTAAAAAATGTAACATATGCCTCTTGTAAAAAAGTTTCAATATATAGAGAAATGTATTGAAGGGAATAAAAATGACCCTAGTATTACAGCAAATTTAATAGCTCTTGAATTCCTCAAGCAATCCTCTTGCCTCAGCACTTTCCGAAGTGCTGAAATTACAGGCATGAACCACCAAGCCCAGCCTCAGATTGAATAACTCTTAACATTCAGGCATCTATGCCTGCAGTCTTTTCTCCATGCCAGGGGTGTCCAATCTTTTGGCCTCCCTGGGCCACACTGGAAGAATTGTTTCAGACCACACATAAAATACACTAACACTAATGATAGCTGATGAGCTAAAAAAAATTGCAAAAAACGCACATTTTAATAAATTTGTGTTGGGCCACATTTAAAGCTGTCCTGGGCCACATGTGGCCCATAGGCTGAGGGTTGGACAAGCTTGCTGTACACATGTATCTGCTTTTTAACAAAAGTGGGATCATACCATAGCTACGGTTTTCTATCCTACTTTTTGCACTTAACAATATAGAATGTCCTCATGTATTTAAATATTCTTTGAGAACACCATTTTTAAAAATTTACATATCATAAAATGCACAAATCAGGTTTACTGCTTGGTTGAGTTTTACCTTTGTATACATATATCTGTGTAAACACTCCTCAGTGGTAACCACTGATCTGATTTCTATTATTGTAGATTAATTTTGCCTGAACTTAAGCTTCCTACAAATGGAATCATATAATATCAGCTCTTTTGAATTCTATTTCTTACCTTCAGTTAATATTTTAAAAATTGGTGCATGTTTTGTGTTTATAGTAGTTCATTTTTTAATAGGATGTGTTATATTGCATTGTATGGGTGTACCAAAATTTGTTTATTTATTCTTCTATTGATGGCCATTTGAGTTGTTTCCAATTTTTGTGGGAGAGAGTATTATAAATAAAGCTTCTATAAATATTCTTGTCTTTTTGTGAACATGTTTTTATTTATTTAGGAGCAGAATTGCTGAATCCTAGGGCAAGTGTATGTTTAGCTTTATAAGACCCTACCAAACAATTTTCCATAGTGCTTGTACCATTTTACTTTTCTAGCATGTATGAATTCGAGTTCCAATTACTCCACATTCTCATCAATGAGAACACAATTTAAATGACCAAATGGTACCCACCTAGATCAGTGGTTAGATGTTTAGATGTCAGTTGTTAGATGTTTTGGAGAGTTTCTACATTTTCACCATTATAAATAGTAGTAATGAAGTTCTTGCCTATAAACCTTGAATTCAACTGTAAGAGATATTTTCAAGGGAAAATTAACCTTTCTCTTTCTTTCTTTCTCTGCTTCTTTTTCTTTCTTTTATTTTCTTTTCTTCTTCTTCTTTTTTTTTTTTGAGACAGAGTCTCACACTGTCCCTGGGGCTGGAGTGCAATGGCGTGATCTCGGCTCACTGCAACCTCTGCCTCCTCGTGATTCTCCTGCCTCAGCCTCAAGAGTAGCTGGGATTAGAGGTGTGCACCACCATGCCTGGCTAATTTTTTGTATTTTTAGTAGAGACGGGGTTTCACTCTGTTGGCCAGACTGGTCTCGAACTCCTCACTTTGTGATCTGCCCTCCTCGGCCTCCCAAAGTGCTGGGATTACAGGGGTGAGCCACCATGCCCAGCCCAACTTTCCATTTATATATTGTGTATCCTTCAGTAAATAACTACTTAAATTTACTAGCAACATTAATAGAACAGATAATGTGAAAGTGCAGCTGACTGAAAAACAATTTCCAGGTGGCTTTCATGTGTATTTCTTCCATAGTTACATTTGAAGTGAACAGATGACTGAAATTCCAGGACCTGAAAGCACTTCAAACACAAGAATAACCCAAAGGAATAGTCTCTATTTCTCCACTCCCCTTTCCGTTCCCTTCTCTCCCTTCCTGTTCCCCTCTCTTTCTTCTCCCGCTCACTCCTCTTTTTCTCTTCTTTTCTCCTCTCTCTTCCTCTCTCTCTTCTTATCTCTCTCCCTCCCCATACTTATATTCACTCATCATGTCTGGATTTTGAAATAAAATGTGAGTTAAGCCAAATCCCAAAGGCACACTACTGACTTGAGAGAACTCTGACACTTTCCGCCATCTGTGTGGTAGCATTTGCAGAAACATGGCAGCTAGGCTCAGGTGAATCCACTTCCGCTTCCTCCTCAGCTTTCCCCAGTGAAGCTGAATGGCACCGCCCTTCCAGCCAGGGCTCACGGCAGAGCAGGACTAACTTCCCTTATCAAAACTGGCGAAGGAGGCAGAGCTTTTCCGGTAAACCTCCCACTTTGCCACACATTTCCCACGGAAAACCGTCACAGGGAAGGAGGAGCTATTACAGTGAGATCATGAAGCCGGGTAAGCCACCGTTGTTCTGGATCGTGTTGGTGTGGGAGTAGCTATCCCCGTGCCTTGTGGAGAGACCTTCAGAATTCTCAATTTGGGGTCTGTGGGATGGGTCTCCAGATCCTGAGAAAATATGAACTAAACCTAAGTGCATATGTGCACATTTTCCTGAGAAGGGGGTCTGTCTATACAGTAAACCCTTGAACAATATGGGTTTGAACTGCATGGGTCCTCCTATACACAGATATTTTTCAATCAAAGTTATATCAGCTGGGTGTGATGGCTCACACCAGTAATCCCAGCACTTTGGGAGGCCGAGGTGGCGGATCAGGAGGTCAGGAGTTTGAGATCAGCCTGGCCAAGATGGTAAAATGCTGTCTCTACTAAAAATACAAAAATTAGCTGGGCGCAGGGATGGGTGTCTGCAATCCCAGCTACTCGGGAGGCTGAGGCAGTGAACCTGGGAGGCGGAGGTTGCAGTGAGCTGAGATTGTGCCACTGCACTCCAGCCTGGACAACAGAGCAAGACTCTGTCTCAAAAAAAAAAAAAAAGTTAAATCAAGTATGCCTACCCCTACCTCTCCTGCTTCCCCTTCCACTCTTCCACCTCTTTTATCTCTTCTGCCTCTGCCCCCACTGAGGTAGCAAGACCAATGCCTTCTCTTCCTCTTCCATCTCAGCTTAGTCAACACAAAGATGATGAGGATGAAGACATTATGATGACCCACTTCCACTTAATAGTAAATAAATTTTGTCTTATAACTTTCTTAATAACGTTTCTTTTTCTTTAGCTACTTTATATTAAGAATGCACCATATAATATAATGTACAAAATATACATTAATTGACTTTATGTTATTGGTAAGGCTTCGAGTCAACATTAGACTATTAGTAGTTAAGTTCTTGGGGAATCAAAAGTTATGTGGATATTTTTGACTGTGTGAGTGTCAATGCCCCTGATCACTACATTATTCAAGGGTCAATATATTGTCAATGTATTCTATAGCTGTCACCATATTCTCAAAGTTGTCCAAGGGCCAAAAGAGGCTAAGATTTGCCCAGAAGGAGCTACAGATAAGCTAAGCTGAAGGAAACCTAAAAATTATGTAGTGGCTTTGTGACCACTGCCTCAGATGCCCTTTGTGAAAAAGCCTAATTCTTTGGCTTAAGAATCTGGCTTTCTCTTCTTACTTTCTTTTTTCCTCATTTAACTTCTTTGGTTTATTCTCTGTCATATTTCACTTGTCTCTTTCCCTCATTTGGAGTTGTCTTCTTTTTCTTGTCCTCCCTGTCTCTCTTCTTCTTTCTCTAATGCAATAGATAACCAGCAGAGATTGGCTTATAGTGGTGAGGTGGTCAGGTAGATGAGAACATCTCCGATTGATTCCTCTTTCATCTTTTCCCACCATTCTAAATAGGGAATATAAAATGTTAGGCTTAAATAAGTAACGTCATTTTGAAAGAGTCTGCCTAGTTTCCTCTCAATTCATGTAACATCTGACTATAATATATTATGAGGCTGAGGCGGGCAGACCACGAGGTTAGGAGATCGAGACCATCCTGGCTAACACAGTGAAACCCCATCTCTACTAAAAATACCAAAAAAAAAAAAAAAATAGCCAGGCGTGGTGGCAGATGCCTGTAGTCCCAGCTACTTGGGAGGCTGAGGCAAGAGAATTACTTTAACCCAGGAGATGGAGGTTGCAGTGAGCCAAGATCATGCCACTGCACTCCAGCCTGGGTGACAGAGCAAGACTCCGTCTCAAAACAAAAACGAAAACACAAAAACCATAGTGATGAACACCTCAAGAAGATAATGCTAACATCCTTCAGAAATTAATGGAAAATACTATGAATACTGTGAATAAATAGCCATAAAGCCTGGTTAAATCTTATTACTTAAAGAACTACTTATGAAATAATGTGACTTATATAACCAAAGTGAATCCCATTTTTCCAAAAATCAAATAATTATGCACAACAAGGGCAAACATCTTGGCTTTTGCTAACTACAGAAATTTTTTGGTAAAATAGCTTTTTATGTTTTTAGAGTGCTGGTTGTTTTAAACTTGTTTCCAAAATTGCATACCCAAAGATCATCATCTTTCTTTTCTTTTTTTTTTTTTTTTTTAGTAGTTTCAACTTAAAGATCACTTTTCAATCTTTCACATTTAAAAAAAAAATGATGTAATGCTTCCTTGATTATTTCAGCAGAACACAGAATCAAAATAACACAGTTTAGAGTTCTCAGATACTTCCTTTTTAATCTTCTTTAGGAACACATTTCATAATGAGTTCTGGCCTAAAATGTGATCCTGGTTTTCATCAGATTTCAAACGTTCTAGTCTCAGCTAAAATGAGGTAAAGAGTCAAATGACTTTTGGCTTTTTAATTTAATGTTTGTGGTTTCACACAGTTTTAATATGTTTGGGGACAAGATTTCATTTTGAGGAGAAGTGTTTAAGGCCCCAGTAGTCCAACATATCCCTGTGAGTTGTACTCTCTCTGATGGAGGCTATAATATTTTTATATTTTTCAGAAAGATTGTTGAAGATCTTGATTCTTATGGATAAATCCATCAATGTATTTGGGACAAAATTGGTCTGTAAAACATATAAATGTTATTTTGATCCTTATTTAAAACTCCAAAGATGCCTGTATCACTTATCTATCACTGCACAACACACCACCACTATTTTTATGTTTTTAGAACACAAAACTATTTGCTCACAATTCTGTGGGTCAGCAGTTTGGGTTGGGCTTAGCTAGGTGGTTGGTCTGCTGATCTCCCTTGGCCACTCTTGTAACTATAGTCACCTCAAGTTTGACTGAGGTTAGGTGTACTAGACAGCCTCCGAGGCAGTTGGTGCTGGTTGTTGATCATGGTGCCCTGGTTCTCCTCTAAATGGCACTCATCAACTAGTTGGCTAGACTAATTTTTTTTTTTGCATGGTGGACTCAGAGCATCATTGTAAGAAGAAATGCAAGCGGCAGGTCCTCAGTGTCACTTCTTCTACATTCTCTTGGTTACAGGTCCAGACCCAGTTCAAGAGAAGAAAAAGAGACTTTGCCTCTTGATGAGAGCCTCAAAGTCACGTTGCAGAGGAGCATCCATACAGAGATACAAAGATTGGTCATCTTTGCAAACAATGTACCATAGCTTTTCCTCACAAGTGGAATAGAAAACAAAATTTACCATAGCCTGTAACTCCCCACGTCACCCGATGCCTGCCTTCCTTTTCAGTCTTGTATTGTTCTACTCATCGTTTTTTTCACAGGCCTTCTTTCTGTTATTCAAACTTAGCCACCTTGCAGTTCCCTCTGTCTAAAGTGCTCCTTCCTTAAATCTTGGCTCCTTCCCCCATTCAGTTCTCAGTTCCATGTGATTTCCTCAGAATGCTTAAAGTTGCCTCTTCACTTTCTTAGCTTCTTTTTATTTTATTACTGAATATACTTTTATCTATTTTATCACTCTCTGAAACTACCTTATTATTTATTTATCTTTAAATTTCTATAGGTTTTTTGGGGAATAGGTGGTGTTTGGTTACATGGATGCGTTCTTTAGTGGTGATTTCTGAGATTTCCGTACACCCATCACCCAAGCAGTGTACAGTGTACCCATTGTGTAGTCTTTTATTGTTCATCCCATCCTACCTTTTCCCCTCAGTCCCCAAAGTCCATGATATCATTCTTATGCCTTTGCATCCTCATAGCTTAGCTCCTGCTAATAAATGAGAACATATGATGTTTGGTTTTCCATTCCTGAGTTACTTCACTTAGAATAATGACCTCCAATTCCATCCAGGTTGCTCTAAATGCCTTTATTTTATTCCTTTTAATGTCTGAGTAGTATCCCATGATATATATATATATATATATATATATATATATATATATATATACACTATTTTTTCTTTATCTACACATTGGTTGATAGGCATTTTGGGGGGGTTCCATATTTTTGCGATTGCAAATTGTGAATTGTGCTGCTATAAACCTGCATGTGCAAGTGTCTTTGAAATTGCCTTATTAAAAATATACTTATTGCTTATTTTCCTACTAGGATATGAATTCTATCAAAGCTAGGGCTTTTTCTGTTTTGTTCATTTTTTCTATGTACAGGGACTAAAATAGGCCTATAATAATGGTTCTCAACATTATCTATACTTTGGAACCACTCTAAGGGTGCACCCAGGTTGCCCTCCAGACAATTGGTGATCTCAATGTGCAGCTAAGGTTAAGAACCACTGGCCTTGCTTGAAAAACTTTATAGAAGAGATAGAACCAGGATTAAGTCTTAGAGAGAATGTAAGATTTCAACAGGTGGAGGAAAGGCAGCCTTCCTGTCAGGGTGGGCATAGGAGAAACAAAGAGGATAGGAAACAGAAGTTGCACAATGAGCAATGCCAAGAAAAGGCCTGTAAACCTGATGTAGTGAGCAGTTGCTACCTCGATTATTCTTCCTGAATTTTCTTAGTGAGCTCTGATTTGAAATACTTTATTCCATTTTCCACTTAAACCAACAAAACATCTTTTAACATTTCAGCATCCAAACTCTATTTCTTTTTTTTTTTTTTTTCTTTTTTTGAGATAGGGTCTTACTCTGTTGCTTAGGCTGGAGTGCAGTGGCACAATCATGGCTCCCGCATACTCCACCTCCCAGGGCTCAAGCAATCTTCCCAGCTCAGCCTCCCAAGTAGCTGGGACTACAGTCATGCACCACCATGCCTGACTAAATTTTTGTAGAGTTGGGGTCTCAGTTTATTGCCTGGATTCAAGTGATCCTCCCACCTCAGCCTCTCAAACTGCTGAAATTATAGGCATGAGCCACTGGGCCTGACCACCAAACTCCATTTTAAATGCCTGGAGGAAGCCACTCTTTCTGTTACATTGATCAATGTTAGTGTTTACCCAGAACAATTTCACTCAGAAGAGCAAGGCCACTCTTTTCTTATAGCTGTAACACTACTGAGCCATCATCAGGGTTTGTGACTTGCTTCCTTCTTCCAAATGCCTCTCAGATCTACCTGCAACTTTCTGTCCCCATTAAAATGAGCCATTTCCACTTTACTGGATAAATGTACCAGCCTGGCTGGGGTTTCTAGCTCTTTCCTCTTCCTATCTCTAATCTCCAATCTGTTCTAACAGACCAATCATAAGACCTCACTCTCATCGCTTCTGTGCCCTCCTTAAGAATCTAGAGTGGCTTCCTCCAGGCATTTCCCATATCAGGGAGTATATTTTCTGAAGAAAAATACAGGAATTATCACCTGATGCACGCAGTTTATTTGGTAGAAAAAAAACTTTGAAAACTTGGAATTTATGTGTAGGAGGTATGGGAGCAAAAGGGAGAGTACCTAGTGGTGAGAAATTTGGGGACAACTACTCTAAACAGCTGCCTAAGAGGGTCTTGATTAGAGCAGTTGGTTAATTGCTGAGAAATTCCAGGAAAAAAAAGCTGCATTCTAAATAAACGTTTATCAGCACATAACATTTGACTAGTCTGTTCAAAGGTTCCTGTTGCAACTCATTTTGGCAGCACTTGTGTAAAACCAAGGTAGAGCAGTAAGTGACAAAGGTTTTATTTATCTCCTGTTATTATCTGTTGACTTTTAAAGGGCTCAATAATGAACAGCTGCAGATTAGCTAACCCATGGGAAAGGGTGAAGCAATGTCTTGTGAGGCCCAAGGTTCCCGTCAGCCCCCTTGGAGCCCTCCAAGCCAGTCAAGGTCATGGGCTTATACTGGGAGAGAACACCTCAATGAACCCTTTTATTGTAGGGCTGTGTGAATGAGGCCCAAAGAGCAGAAGGAACATATTTAAAGCCACACCATTAAATAAGAATCTGGCCAATGTAAAATGAAACTACTAATTTGAGAGACTTCACATTAATTGTGCTCTGATCAAACCAGACACTTTCTGTATGTTATATCACCTCTTCAGTACTGCAATCTTGTAATATGAGTAGTATTTTTCCTATTTTATATTCAAGAGACCTGAGACCCACAGAGGCCAAGTATTAATGTCTCGCCCAAGGGGCCAAGTATTAATGTCTCGCCCGAGGTCCCAAGTAAATAGCAGAACTGGGATTCCAATGTAATTATCTTTGACTATGCAAATCTTTGATCAATGTTTGAATCATAGTGTCTCCAAATGAAAAACATTTCCTTCTGTATAGACCTCATTGTTCCTGTTCTTTGGAATTTACAAACAACGAGGATGATGATAGTAATAATAGTAACAACTTATGTTTGCTGGGTGTCTACCAGTAATAGCAAGCATTATTGTAGCTTCTGGGAATACATAGTGAATAGAAGAAAGAAAAATTCCTGAATATATAAGCAATTTCTGTAGTTTTTTTTTTTTTTTAAGGGTGATAAGTGTGATGAGGAAAATAAATAAGAGCAAGATAAGGGGTAACGAAAGTATTTGAGAGTGTGGTAAGTTCAAAAAGGAGAATCAGGGAAGGTTTTGCTAAGAAGGTGATACTGGAGCAAAGACCTGAGGGACATAAAGATGCAGATATCTAGGATGAAATCTTTGAGGCAGACAGAAGAGTTTGTGCAAAGGCCCTGAGGTGGAGACATACCCTGTGGATTGAGGACACTGAGACGATTCCTATAACTAGAATGATTACGGTAAAAGGGAGAATGGTGAGACATGAGGTCAGGCAACATTGGGGCTAGATTGCGTGGGGCCTTGTAAGCCCTGGTAAAGATGTTGGCTCTTAATTCTTTATGAAAGGAGGGAATCTTTGCAGGATGTTGGGCAGGGTAGAGATGAGATGTGGCTTCCAAGTTAAAAGTATTCCTCCGCTTGTTGTGTTGAGGAAAGTCAAGGGTGAGAAGGACAGTGAGACCACATAGAAATCTATTTCAAAAATCTAGATGAGGCCAGGTGTGGTGGCTCACGCCTGTAATCCCAGCACTTTGGGAGGCCGAGGTGGGTGGATCACCTGAGGTGAGGAATTCACAACCAGTCCGGCCAACATGGTGAAATCCTGTCTCTACTAAAAACACGAAATAAACCAGGTGTGGTGGCACATGCCTGTAGTCCCAGCTACTTAAAAGGTTGAGACAGGAGAATCACTTGAACCTGGGAGACAGAGGCTGCTGTGAGCTGAGGTCATGCCACTGCACTCCAGCCTGCATGAGACAGAGCGGGTCTCTGTCTCAAAAAAAAGAAGAAAAAATTCTAGATGAGAGATGATGATGACTAGCGTGATAGCAATGCAGGTGGAGGAAAGTGACTGGGTTCTGGTTAAGATTTGCCGCAGGATTTGAGAGAAAGAGAGGAATCAAGGATACCTACAGCTTTCCTGCTGGGGATCCACCTCTCTCCTTGCACTGAATCCTCTAAATAACAATGCCACAAAGGATTAGTGTGTTCAAGAACCTTCACAGTGTGTGTGTGACAGATGGCAAAGCATTTTACAGTAAACTATTTCATTAAAACAATCAATCTATTCCGGTCATAGTGCTGTGAATTCTAAGTAGTAGGAATCAGAATACAGTGCCATTATCTCTCTGCTTGATCCATGATCTGAGTCACTTAACCTCTCTGAGCCTCCATTTATTTTTCTGTGAGTGGGGATTGCTGTTCTGCTGCCTCAATTGCGAGGAAATGTGAACTCTAAGAGAGTAGTGATTGTTGGAATATTGCTGTACCCAGGCATTTCCAAATGTGTCCAACACATAGTAGGTCCTCAATAAATAGTTGTTGAGTGACTGGATGAATGAGAAAGACCTATGAAGAAAATACATAAATCTATGTTAGGTTAATTATTAGTGAACTAATGTAACTGCTGAGACAAGGAGCTTTTGAGGAGGCCTAAATTAACAGCATAATTACTTTGTTTTGACTCTGCCTGTCATTTCTGGTTGTTCATTTAATGGAATAATGAGGACGTCCCCTCAGAGTTTCTAGCCTCTGGTGCTCATAAGCATTTTCAGAAGCCAACAGCACCTGGACAACTTATGTAAGAACAGCTTTGATTAATACCCTTTTTGAAATTAAGAACATCTGCTCCTTTTTTAGTCTCATTAGAGAGTTTCTTTGCACCGTGAATCTGTTCACTGGTGAAGTTGACTGTACAAATGTACAAGGTACACAAAGCCAGGGGGAATTGAATTCTAATCTCAAGTCAATGAGAGAATGTGAACCCTATAACAGTGACTGTATCAGATTACCGCTGTACCATGGCACTTAAAAAGGTACCTGACACATAGTGGATTCTCAATAAGTTGTTGTTGAATGGTTAAATTAATGAAATGCACTTGAAGACTTTTGGGGAAAATACATAAATCTATGTTAGGTTAGGTTTATGAATGTTAATACATGAAAGCTCTTAGAACAATGCCTGGCTATGGAAAATATTTAAGAAGAACTAGTTATTCTTATTACCTGTAAATCGTCTCCTTCTTTCCTTCCTTTCTTCCTTCCTTCCTCCCTCCCTCCCTCCTTCCTTCCTTCCTTCCCTCCTTCCTTTCTTCCTTCATTAATCCATTTGTTTTACGAATGGTTTCTGACACCTGTTTTGTGGCAGGTGTAGGGAAATGAAGGTGAATGAGACACTCATTGTCCCTGCTTATGAGATATTCGCATGAAGCCAATTAGAAAACGATTTGGAAGTGGCAACTGACCAACCCATCTCTTTCCTGACATATTAATGTAACATAAATGCTTGAGTGGGCATCCTTACATTCCCCAGACTTTTGAAGTCCCTTCTCTCATCATAGTGAAATAAAATGACTCAAGCCTGCATTGTATGCACTGTGGGGAACCCAGCACTGTGCCCTAAGCTTTCTGAGGATTTCTGGTGGTCAACTCTTACTCCGGTTTCTCTCCTGCTCTGTTTGTCATTTTGCCTTCTGCTTTCTCTGTGCTTTATCTGAAAGAATTTACCACAAGCAACCCTGAAGCACACCAACTCAAGGTTACAATGGATACGAGATTTTTTCCTGTGTGTTTTGTATGGCTAATGGGAGGCGGGGTATGCGATTTAAACACAAAATTGGAAAACAACTGCAATGTCAGACTTGAGTATTCCTTGAAATGTACTAGCCATTTTCCTCAATTCCCCCATTAGAGATGTTCCTCTTTAGACTTGGCTTGTTGCTCTCTAAATGAGACTCTCTTTTACTTCTCATAATGCTCTTTTATGACCCCTCCTGTTCCTTCTAAAAACTGGGGTGAGGGTCAGGGTGCAAGTGTAGAAACAGGAATACCAGAAAGAAGGCTGTGGCAGAAATCTGGGCTACCGATGGTGGTGATTTGGACCATCGTGAATGGAAGTGGTGAGAAATGGGACATAAATTCAGAATTGTTTTAAAGGTAGAGTTGACAGGTTGGCTGATAGATCAGATATGGGGTTTTAGAGAAAGAAACAAAGTCAAAGATGGCTCCAAGATTTTTGCCCTGAGCAACAGGAAGAAGAAAATTAGTAAAAGTAATTCATGTTTAATGCAGAGTATCTAGAAAATATCTAAAACATATGTAAGAAAACAATAATTGCTCACCATTGCTATAATCTAACGATCCTCCTTGCTAACCTTTTGGTGTGTTTCCATCTGGTCATTATTTTCTTTCTTGTTAATTGTTCCAGGGGGTGTGTGTGTGTGTGTGTGTGTGTGTGTGTGTGTGTATGTAAAATATACATATTTTATATATATACTTACTCATACTTACATATTTATCTTGCATTAAGAAAAACTTAATGAAAATACCTCTAAGCTATTGATACCCAACATGTCTCTGTTTGCAAGCAGTATATGGAGACACTTCTTTGTAGCATTATTTTCTAACATTCTGAGTATTTCCCCATGTCATTAAAATTTTCTAGAGGCCGGGCATGGTGGCTCATGCCTATAATCCCAGCACTTTGGGAGGCTGAGGTGGACGGATCACAAAGTCAGGAGTTCAAGACCAGCCTGGCCAACACGGTGAAACCCCTTCTCTACTAAAAATACAAAAATTAGCCAGGTGTAGTGGCATGCACCTGTAGTCCCAGCTACTTGGGAGGCTGAGGCAGGAGAATCGCTTGAACCCAGGAGACGGGGGTTGCAGTGAGCTGAGATTTTGCCATTGCACTCCAGCATGGGTGACAGAGTGAGACTTTGTCTCAAAGCAAAAAAAAAAGAGCTTTAGAAAAAAATTTTAATAATGTATAATATATCATAGTATGGTTGTGACATAATGCCTTTAACTATTTCTCTATTATTGGACGTCTGGGTACTTTCCTTTTTGGTATTATTAAAGATAATGCTGCAATCTTTGTATGTAAATATTTGTGTATGTCTCTGATGATTTCCTCATGAGAAAATGCTGAATGGAAAATCACCGGGTCAACTTTTTTTAAAGTAAAAAAAAGACTTATTTATTACCGATCATTCCTCAGAATGATATCTAACACATGGTGGTAATAAGCTAAGAGTTTAAGGTCCCTAACAGTGAACATTTAAACGCTCACTTATTCCATTTCTCACCACTCTTTTAAAATCAGTGCCTACTTCTTTTCCAATTTGATTAAAGTATTAATTAAAAAGCTAACTATTATTAATCTGTGTTAATGAGCATGAAGAGCATTTGAAAGTCATGTAGAAATTGATGATTACAAAATATCCCACACAGTGCCCTTTATTTCATAACAGAAGAATTTCCTTTTCAATCAACACTATGTTAATTTCTTTCCCTTGTAGACCTCAGTTTGGCAGGGCATGGTCCTGGGCCCAATATTAGACCGACATCCTTTCCTTCCTTCCTTTCCTTCCTTCCTTCCTTCCTTTCTTTTTCTTTCTTTCTTTTTTCTCTTTCTTTCTCTCACTCTCTCCTTCCTTCCTTTCTCTTTCTCCCTTCCTTCCTCTCTTTCTTTTCCTTCCTTCTTCCTTCCTTCCTTCTTTCCTTCTTTCCTTTCTTCCCCTTTTTTTTTTTTTTTGACAAGGTCTTGCTCCATTGTACAGGCTGGAGTGCAGTGGTATGATCATGACCCACAGCCACCTTCACCTCACAGTTTAAGTTATCTTCCCATCTCAGCCTCCTGAGTAGCTGTGACCCCAGGTATGCTTTATTTTTATTTTTTGAAGAGACAGAGTCTTGCTGTTTCCCAGGGTGGACTCAAACTCCTGAGGTCAAGTGACAGCCCTACCCGTGGGCTCCCAAAGTGCTGGAATTACAGGTATGAGCCACTGCACCTGGCCAATTTTTCTAAAACTACAAGCCAAATCTAAAACTAACGAGTGTTTTCCTAAACTGATGGTTTCTCCAGCTGCTAACTAAGAATATCACTTAGGATGATGATAAACAACTGAGACCCAGTAAAACAATTGGGGATATTCAGATGTGTAGGCAAGAGAAAACATGAGAACAACATTAGAGCTCTGGCTCTGAGGCAGACTTAGGCTTCCACAGCCCTTGCTGAATTGTTTGGTTTCTGGTTTGGCTTGGCAGTGGTACAACAAGTGCGGTTATATTATTCGCATTTAATATAGTTAGTTTCATTTGTTACTGTTTGTGTTTCATTTTCTGTTCCCCTTCTTCTCTGTCCACATGTGCGCACTCATCTTAGTTGGTGTTAATTGACTTTATGTTTTGACATGTGAAACACTGCATTGATTCTAGAGTCAAGGCTGTCTAAAAGGTGTATTGAGAGAAGTGTCCCCGTACCACCCCCACCCCCATCCCTATCACTCCATTCCACTTTCTCTACTTCATTCCCACTTACTCCTTGTAGGTAATAATCTCATTAGTTTCTGGATTGTCCTTCCTGCATTTCTTTTGTGCTAATGAGCAGAAACAGGTATATTTTCTTACAAAACCTTCTTCTTCTTCTTCTCTCTCTCTCTCTCTCTCTTTTTTTTTTTTTAAACAGAGTCTTGCTCTGTCACCTAGGCTGGAGTGCAGTGGAGCAATCTCAGCTAACTGCGGCCTCCACCTCCCAGGTTCAAATGATTCTCTTGCTTCAGTCCCCTGAGTAGCTGGGACTACAGGCACCCACCACCACACCTGGCTAATTTTTGAATTTTTAGTAGAGATAGGGTTTCACCATGTTGGCCAGGCTGGTTTTGAACTCCTGACCTGAAATGATCTGCCCAACTCAGCCTCCCAAAGTGCTGGGATTACAGGCATCAGCCACTGCTTCTGGCTCAGAACCTTCTTTCTTACTTGAAGGGCAGCATGTTGTACATACTCTTTTTCATTTTGCCTTTTTTCATTTGGCAATATAGCCTGGAGATTACACCCTTTCAGCTCATGGAAACATTTCCCATTCTTTTTTACAGCAGCATAATACTCCCTTGTGTAGATACATCATAGTTTATCCAACCAGGGTCCTAAATATGAGTGTTTAGGTTGTTCAATACTTTTCAACTACAAACAATGATGCAATAAATAACATTATATATATTATGTATATATATATATGTTGGAGATGTATCTTCAGTGGGATTGCTGGTTTAAAAGGTAAGTGCAAATGTAATTTTGTAATGCATTGCCAAATTTCCTTCCAGGATTGTTTTACCAGTGTGCATTCCCACCAACAGTGAATGTTCCCCATAGTCCTGCCAACAGAAAGTGTGGTCATACTCTCTAATTTTTGTCAGCTGAGAAATGGTACCTCTTCAAACTCTGACTTCTGTTCCCTCAATTTGGCAAGATTGCCAAGTGAGTTTTGTTTGGATAACCCTTCACGCACTGGGATCTGGAAACTGCCTCCAGGAAGTAAGCTGGGGCAATCGTAAGGCTCACCTCATTTGTTTCACTTTTCTCATGATGATAGCCCTATATCCTATCACCCAGTGTCTAAAAGCCATCATTTCACATATTTTGTCTAGTTTTCTGGTTGTTTAGGGAAACAGCATAAAGCCTTTCTCTGTTACTCAGTCATGGTTAGAAGTGGAAGTTGGTTCAACATTCACCTAAGATTTCCAGACACAGAGAGGAAATAATCAAAGATTAGCAAAGCAAGAGAAAACATTCTAGATCTGAATAGAAACATATTCTTAGATTGAAAGTACCCAGAAAATTCCAGGCAGAATGAATGCAACAAAAATCCACCTGGTTAAAATTCTGAACTCTAAAAAGAAAAAAGAACAAAATAGAGAATGTCTACAGAGGAAAAGAAAAGAGAAAAGGAATCTTTCTCTACAAAAGGAATAGAAGTTGAGTAGTAATAGACTTCTTGTTGGTGGAACACTAAAATACAGTGGGTTAAATTTTCAAAAGCCTGAGGGAATTCAATTTGGAATGTAAAATTCTGTAACCAAGCAAATTAGAATACGACTGGTAGTAGGATTGCAAGAGAATATTGTGAACAGCTTAACAACAACAAATTTGAAAATAAAGTTGAAATGGATAATTTTCTTGGAAAATGCAAATATCCAAAACAGACTCAAGAAGATATAGAAAGACTGAATAGACCTACATTCATAGAGGAAAGAAAATTAATTTCAAAACACACCTATCAAAGAGGTACTAGGGCCAGAAGTATCTATAGGAGAGTTTTATTGAATTTCAAGGAACAGATGACAAAATATGGAAAGCTTTGTAACTTATTCAAAGAGGCTACCACGGCCGGGTGCGGTGGCTCACACCTGTAATCCCAGCACTTTGGGAGGCCGGGGTAGGCGGATTACTTAAAGTCAGGAGTTCATAACCAGCCTGGCCAACATGGGGAAACCCCATCTCTACCAAAAATACAAAAATTAGCCAGGTGTGGTGGCACGTGTCTGTAATCCCAGCTACTTGGGAGGCTGAGGCAGGAGAATCACTTGAACCCAGGAGATGGAGGTTGCAGTGAGCCAAGATTGCACCATTGCACTTCAGCCTGGGCGCCAAGAGTGAAACTCCGCCTAAAACCAATAAATAAATAAATAAAATAAGCTACCAGCCAGACTCTGTTACCAGTCAGACAAGGATAAGGGACTGCGAAGGTCTATTTGGGAAAGGGAAAGCTTGCCAGTTATCGAAAAATGGTAAAATAAAGGAAAAAAATAGATAACTAGATATAAAACTGTTACTCAAGTGCCTTTCAGGTAACTGAAAAGACAGAAAGAGAACTCTTAGTTACCACAGTTTTAGCAGCTGCAGAAAGCAGCTTCTACTTCAGGGGATGAAGGAATAAAGGGAATAAGTTGTATTTATTAGTACATAGAAGTTCGGAGGAGGAGCCCCATGAACTGAAACTCAGATCTCTGAGGAGGGGTTGCTGCCCTAACTGTACTGGTGTCTCTGAGGGGAGGGGCATGATGAGGCTGGTTCTGCAAGTATTGGAAAACCCCGAACTGCATTCAGTTGTTGCTATGGGAAAAGCCACTGTATGGATAAAGAAGCATTGCCGGGCTACGACACACAGGAAAAGGAAGCAGACAGAAGAGCATAGCAAGCTGTCAGGAGCAATCCCTTTCTTCCTCTTTTAGCCCTGCAGTCTCCTTTGTTAGTCTAACAAGAAGCCAGCTGGCAAGGCAGCAATGCAGTTTGCAGAGTTCCAGCTGCAGTATCACAAATTAAAGCATGAAAGGGTAGACTTGGAACTGAGAGACAATCAAGGAACAGGGGATGCAACAAGCACACTCAGAAGGAAGTTTATGTCCATCCCACTTACAAATGGATGAAAAATCTTAAGCAAATCATTTGCATAAAAATGGGACTTTTTTTTTGCCCAGAGAAATACACTATAGACAAAGCTAAGAAATGTGTGACTGGCTGGGTATGGTGGCTCATGCCTGTAATCTCAACAGTTTGGAAACCCAGGGTGGGAGGATCATTCGAGGCCAGGAGTTTGAGACCAGCCTAGGCAACATGGTGAAATCCTGTCTCTACAAAAATAATACATAAAGTATCCAGGCATGGTGTCACCCACCTGTAGTCCTAGCTACTTGGGAAGCCTAGGCGGGAAGATCTCTTGAGCCCTGAAGGTCAAGGCTGCAGTGAGCCATGATCTATGCCACCTGGGTGACAGTGATAGAGCAAGACTCTGTCTCAAGAGAAAGAAAAGAAACATGTGACTGATTGAGAAGAATGTTTTTGCAACATAGTTAACAAATATTTAGCCCCAAGAATCTTTTCCAGTGTTAAATCTATAAATGTATGGATTTAGGACTTTTAGTTATTTATTAACAATGTACTATGAGCCAGGCACTGTGCTAACTCTTTCCAGACATGGTTTAGTTCTCAGAACTACCCTATGGAGTTGATATTATTATCTCCATCTGGCAGATGAAAAACAGACACTCAGAAAATATAAGAAACTTGCTTAATTTCTCATAGTTTCTAAGTGGTGAGGCCAGCATTCAATACCAACTCTGTATAACTTCAGAGCTCTTTCCCATGCCCTTTCTGCTTCCTTGTGCTAAATTAGTTTACCTTGAACATTTCTAAAATTGCACTATTATCTCACATAAAGTATTCTCTGACCTCATCTTTTATGCTACGGTCCAGCAGACTATTATGCCCTTAAACTATTACTAGCACAATGAAAGAATAAATGCATTACAAGGATAGTGTAATGTCAGTGAGTCTACAAATATTTATTCTAAGTGAAGGAAGAAGGATAACTTATCACATCCATTCACAATTAAACACTTGGCAAAAACAGTAGCTAGTAGAGAAATTTGAAGTTGGCCAGTTCACTAATTTGGTGCATGATGCTGTCAAAATTATTCATCAGCTTGGCTTCATGCTGACAAGCAATTATTTCTCCAGGGCCAAGTGAATTTCATGACCCAAACCCATAGGAAACTCTTAAGCATGGAATTTAAAGATGTTCACTTTATCAACAAATGACTCCACACTAATTCTTGATTTGGAATAACGGGGTGAAACAAAGAATGAAGGTCATAGAACTTTAAAAATCTTTATTTAGATTTAAAAAACCTATGGTTTCTGTTTTTCACCTTATCTTTGGCTAAATATTTGAACGGATTTGCAATTACAGAGCCAAATCCATCTTTTTGAGTTACATTTTTTTAAGACTTTATTTTTTAGAGGAGTTTTAGGTCCTCAGCAAGATTGAACAGAAGGTACAGAGTTTCCATATACCCCTGCTCTGCAAATGCATAGCCATTCCTACTAGCAACACCCAGCACCAGAGTGCTGCATTTTTTACAATCAGTGAACCTATACTGACACATCTTTATCATTCAAAGACTATAGTTTACATTAGGGTTCACTCTTGGTGTTATATATTCTGTGAGTTTGGACAAATGCATAATGATTTGTGTCCACTGTTAGAGAATCAAAGTATTTTCAGAGTTACATTTAAAAATATTTATTTCCTTGTGGTACTGCTAGATTATAACTACTGTAAGCTTTGTGATATGGGATGGTTAACATCTCTTGGTCTCGTTCTTCTCATACCCGTTGGCAGATTCTTGTGTCCTTTTAACATTGGCATTTTTTTGAGTTCTATCCAAAACCGTCTCTGCTGGCCTCATCTACTCCTATAGCTCCATTTATCAAGGGTATGCAGAAGATGTCTGTGTTCCTTAGGGAAACTGGCTCCAAATGTCAGCATCCCCAATAATGGCCTAACAACGATGATATTTAAGTATCTCAGAGAACAGTAAGTCTGGAGATACTCTGTTCCAGGGTTGGCTCAGAGGCTCAGAGGTGTCATGAGACACCTGGGCTGTTGCGGCCTTTCAGCACTGCCGTTCACAGAGCTCTCATGGTTTCCAGATGGCGGCCGGAACTCCAAGCTTTAGATTCGCACGTAACACATTTAAAGTGAGAAGGAAGGGGGTTTTAAAGGTGGAAGTGAGATTTCTTCTCATACTGTTTTATCAGGGAGGAAAATCTTTCCTAGACGTTCCCCAGTAGACTTCGCTTGCCTTAGAAATGGATTATATACGCACCCTCAACCAATCAGTGACAAAGAGAAATGGGGTTACCATGATTGGCTTCATCAATTTTTATCACATAAACTGAGTAAATCACTGGCTGAGCAAAATTGGGGTTCTGTTAGCAAGGAAGATGGGAGAAGAGATTGTTAGTTAATTCGCAGTGTTTGTCATAGCACTCAAAAATCAACGACTCCAAGTCAGATCTACATGAAGTTTAGACCCATTTATGCAAATGCCTATGAAATATCTGAGACCCCTCAGATTCCATGAACCCATCATCTTCCCTGACAGTCTTCAGCCTAAATTCAGTCTTCAGCCTTCCCTGACAGTCTTCAGCCCTAACACACATGCAAACCTCCTCCTTCTGCTTTAGCAAAGTGAATGGCCTTGACATTCATTCAGGTGCCCAAAACAGAAACCTAGGTATAATTCTTAGCATCACCCATCCCTTAGCCTTCACACTGAGTCCAAAACAAATTCCTATCCGATGTATCTTCTAAATAGCACTCAGATTGCCAGACTTCTCACCTTCCCTTCCACAGAAGCAAGTCAATTCACCAAATGATTGACTTGCCAGTGAACCAATTCATTTATACAGTATTTACAAAGTTTATTGATCATACTTTTAACATCTTTAATATAACTTTTTATCAGCTTTAACAAACATTTTGAATTTTACTGATAAATGACATTTTTTAAAAAAAAATTTAAGCCAATTCTCTTAGTCTAGAGTCCCTAGAAGGAGAGTATGAAACAAAAAGTATACGCTATTGCTTATTGAGGAGAGGGATGCAATTCTACAGAAGACAAAGAGAGGCAAAAGGACAAATAAGGAGGGAAAGCAATACAAGCTTGGTATGTTGCCAAGCTTAGTCATGGCTTCTCAGGAAAACATCACTGACTAATGTGGGACTTCTCCAGAGTGGTCATGTGGAGTCACTGATCTTCAGAACAGTATACTGTGGAATAATAAGGGCAAGAAATTTATTTGTAAGTGTGTTTGAATCGTGTGCCTCATTGGTGAAAGTCAGCTTTTCAGGACGTTGAGTCCCCTTCATTTGCCACTTGTATTACCAGTCCCTCTGGGCAACTGTGAGCTGGGAAAACCAGACACTCTGTGGGGTTTAGTCAGGTTGAACCTGTGCACAGAACCTGCTGTGGTTCCATGCCCAAGCCCAGTCCTTGTCCCTGAGGAGGCTAAGAAAATTGGAGACATTAGGTTATGAGATGATGGTGGCAGCAGCTGGGATGTGAGCCATCTCTGGGGTTGCTCCAGCCTGGGAAGAAAGGCAAGTGGCCAAGGCTGGAGAGTGTGTGAGGATGAGCAGACCTAGAGTGGTGCACCACTGAGCTCAGTGTTTAAACCAAGGATCACACACTGCATGAGAAACGAATGAGAAGATCCTAAACGTACTTAAAATTTGACTCCTCCCCACCCCACATATGACAGAATTCTGTCAGCTACTTATGATGTTTTTCTGGATACATTTGAATGTTATTTCTACTTTTTAAAAATCTGGTTCCTTTTGTTTTCTTTCACTAATCCCTCAAATGTCACAAGACCCATAAATTGGCATTCCTAGAATTAAAACATTTAAGTTCAAAATTATATTTACTTCTCCATGAATGAAAGATCTGTATTTGAAAAATAAAACTTTAAAATTATTTGCTTAAAATATATGGGAATGTTTTTATGATTTCAGGTGGGAGAGGATTCTTCATCCGAAGACAAAAGCACAATTCATAGACAGACAGAATTAACATAAAAATGTTTAAATTAGGTACACCAAAATTAAAAGACAGCTTATAACCTGGGAGAAGATAATATTTGCAATGCATATTACTAAAAAAGGTTAAGATTCTCAAAATATAAAGAATAGCTACACGTGAACAGAACAGCCAAATAACACAATAGTGGAATAGGCAAAGAGGCAAATCACAGTAGAAAAACTAAATGGTGAGTAAACATAGCCAGTATTCAAAGAAATGTCAATTAAAATGATAATGAGATACCATTGAATACCCATTATATTGGCAAAAAGTAAAAAAATCGGACAACATCATGTACTAGTAAAGATATAGAGGAATGAGAGTATACATTGGTAGAGCAAGAGCAATTTAGCAAAGTTTATTAAAATTTAAAATATGCAGACACTATAACACTACCATTTCATTTCTAGGCACACATTCTAGAAAACGAGCCTTTGCATCTGGAATTAGAAAGTTCGTTGAAGCATTAGTTGAAATAGTGAAAAAGTAAAGACAACCTTAATATTCATTAATGGAAGAATGAATACACTGCAGAATAATTATAAAATAGAATTAAATTTAATGAACCAGAATCAAATGCTGAGTAAAAAAGCAAGTTGCAAAATGATATGCTTATAATTTATTTATTTAAAATTTGAAAATATACAGAAGAGTACTATAAGTGTCTTATGATTAGGTAGATAGCAAAAGCATAAATATAGATGTAGGAATGATAACACACAAAGCTCATGAGAGTGGCTACCTTAAGAGAAGACGGAATGAGAATGGGATCTGGGAGGGCCCACAGGGCTTCCAACTACATTAAAAGCTTTATTTCTTTCAAATAAAAAACTGAAACAAATCTGACAAAATCCTAAGATTTCTTGAATTTGACTGCTTGTGATTTGTTAGGGTTAAAAAATTCTGTTTTTTTCTGAACATTTGAAGACTATTTGTGTTTTCAAGAAATCTGAAAGAAATAAAAGTTATAAGCTTAAAAAAATCTACATAGACATTTTAAATTGAACTTCAATGTAATCTAAAGTTAAATTCAGCAACATGCAAGATTAATTGGAATTGGTTGAGAAAAGTCCCATCCCATGGCATACAAAATGCCAACATTTTAAATTTATGACCAAAAAGAATAGAGGTCTGTTAACTTGATAAAAGTCTGCAGAATGATTCTACATGAAAGAAGAAAATAATAAACCAAGAGAAATGAGCAGGGCTCACTCTATTGGATAATCTGATTAGAATGCCTGTCACATATCTGTTGGTGCTGCTAATGTTTGCCAATATCCGGGAAAAGAGGTGTATTTGGCAGGATACAGTATTAGTGCCTGTCACCAAGAACCAAAGTAAAAGCTGAAACAAGGGAAAAGTCTATTTCTGTCTCACGTAATAGTCTGAGAATAAATAGGCCAGGACAGGAACAGCAGCTTTGTAGTGCTAGGGATCAAAGCTCCTTCTATCTTTTTGCTCTGTCATTTTCAACACATACCATTCATTTATGGTCCAAGATGGGTGCTCCAGCCTTCACCATCATGTCCACATTTCATCCAGCAGGAGGGAGGTAAAAGAAAGTGGAGGACATACTCCATGACTAGTAAGTTGCTCACATGAGGTCTGCTCATATTCCATGGCTACTCCTAGCTGCAAGAGAGGCTGAAAAAGACAATCTTTATTCTGGGTGTCCATATACCCAGCTAAAATTCAAGGGCTCTGAGTGAATACAGCAAGAATGAATATCGAGAGACTATTAGAAATCTCCGTTGAGGTGGCAAAAGTAATTCTATAATAGCTTGTATGAGATTCATCTTAGGGAAGGAAATGCCTTTGTTTAGGAATATATCTTAAAGAGCCAGTTGGGTGCGAAAATGCAAGCATTGGGGCAAAGACTAGAGAGAGAAGGTAGAATAAAAGGAGTTTGGATGTTTCTCTGTATAAGTAAATGAAGATATTTTAA
>PVKP010006626.1:0-81887 GCA_004027715.1 Plecturocebus donacophilus | reverse complement strand
TTTTTAGTAGAAACAGGGTTTCACCATCTTGGCCAGGCTGGTCTCGAACTCCTGACCTTGAGGCCCTGGACTCCCAAAGTGCTAGGATTACAGGTGTAAGCCACCTTGCCAGGCAACAATATTTTTTAAATAGTACTGCTCTTTGTGTGTTTTTGTTTGTTTTTAAACATTAAACCAATAAGAATCTTAAAAAGATAAAGATCTTCAACCAAGGACTTCATGTTCCCCTAAGGCTTGGAAATAGAGGCACAAAGCCTATATTATCCACTATGCTAGCTTAGTACTTACTGTGCACCAGGCATTAACCTAAAAACTTTACATGCTGTAACTCAAATAAATCCTCAAACCACAGTTTTGAGGTAAGTAGGTGCCAGGACCGTCCCCATGATACAGAAGAGGAAATCAGATTTTAAGATATATTTCTGAGTTCAAAAACCTTGCGAATGGTGAACCTAGATTCAATTCCACATTGCTTGGCTGTCCCTCCCTTGGTAACCATAAGCTACAAGCATTCTACTGCCAAAGCAGGTCAACTGCTATCTCCTGTTTCCAACTCTATGAAGTTTGGCGAGGCCCGAACATTGTCCTGTGTGTAACTGAGAAAAGTGCTCTGCTATCTCCAAACTTATGCCATTTCAAGAGCTACAGCTTCCATGAAAGTTCCCAGATCTCCTTCCTGATCTTCAAGTTAGAAAGAGATCTTCAAGACAGGTTATATGTATCCCTATTTTGGAAACAGATTCTCCAGCCCCCCTGAAGTCTTCAGATGACTGCAGCCTAAGCCAACAGCTTGACTGCATCTCTGAGAGATCCTGAGCAAGCAGCATCCAGCTATACTACTCCTGAATTCCTTACCGTCAGAAATTGTGTGAGATAATACACGTTGGTTGTTTTAAACTGCCATTTTTGGAGTAATTTGTTATTGAGCAATTGATCACTAATACGCCATCCTATTCCTGGTATCTGATACCACAGAGCGGAACCCCTGACAATGAAAGTGTCAGTATTGGAATAAACCAGATTAAAAAATGCATGTAGGCTTAAGTCATAGCTCTCTGAATTTGTTCAGACATGGTATGACTTTGTCATGATGAGACACTCAGTTCACACAGAATTATTTCCCTTTCCTCATTTATTTGTTCCCTATAGAAGAGAATGACTAATTATCTGAGTATGAAGTTTTAAAAATTAGGATTCATGTCCTTTATTTGCTATTTATTAGATAGCTACTGGAAATTGATTTAACTTCTTTGAGATTTGATGCTTCAGTATCAAACAGGGAGGGTAATAGTACCTTGTGGGGTTGTACAATTCCAGGGGACACCTGGACTTCATAAGGATTCACCTAGATAATGCACATCAAACATTTAATAGAGGGGCTGGCACCTATTAAGAACTCAAGTAATAGCACTATTATTCTTATTATCAGTAATAAAATTTTCAAATTTCCTGATATCAGACAATAGAAAGTTACTGTAATTCCAAAGGCTTGTGTCATAACAGCTAAGTGTTCTAAAAATATGTTCAATGCATGGATTTCCTGCATCAGAATTACCTGAAGTGTTTATTAAAAATGCAGATTCCTAACACGAATCTCAGACCTACTGAGTCAGAATCTTGGAGTGAGAGTTGGGGAGGGAGGAGTGGAAATCTGCAATTTTTAACAAACTCTTCCAGCATTCTAATGCTCAGAAAAGCTCCAAGAACATGTTGTAGAAGAAAGAAGATTCATCTTAAACTGAGGGATCCAGGGTTCAAGTCTGACCTCTAACATTTACTAGTCAATATAAGTCAACCTTTCTAATTCTCAGTTTCTTATCTGTGAAGAGGAAGCATAAATCTGCCTTTCCTAGCTCGTAGAGCAATTATAAATATCAGCCACTGTACTAAAAACATTAACTGACTTCTGTCTAGTGTGTATGTAGTTGACAAAGTGATTATTCCTCTCTTGTCTCATTGAAACTCATGACAATCCTGTGAAGTCAGTCTTCCTCCCTGTTGAAGTTGAGAGCAGAGGTAGCTGAGGTTACATTACTTAGTTCAGGTCACACCATGACAGTTGGTGCATAAAGCAAGGTCTTCTGACCCAAATTCAAGATGCATCTTTCCTTCCCTAATGTGAATGAAAATGAAGGTGCTGTGTCAGTTTGCTATTGCTGTGGATTTCTTTAACCATGACTACTGCTTTGTTGCGTTACCTAGCCCAGAGGAAAGGGACCAAGGGAGGGATTATGTTCTAATTGCCCAGATCACAATTATACATGTAAAGAGCAATAATTATTTTAAAACAAAAACTGTGAGGTCACTGAAAATGCATTTGTTTAGCAATGACATTAAAGAAAATGTCAGTCTAGGTGCATCATATAGTTCTAATTTGTGCACCATGAAACTCACTCACTTTAAATTATGAACCTGAGTACCCTTGTTCAGTTTTTCTGGGTCATTATGTTGTTTCTTCTTCATAGGATTATGCAAGGGAAAAACATTTGGAAAATTGTTTGTATCCCATACATGCTCCATGAATAAAGGAAAGAGCTTCAAATGGATACTTTATATTCCTATTAATAAAATTATCTGCTACTATACTATGTGAATTGGCTGGGTAGGTTTTCACCGAGTTTGAAAGGGAAGAGTTTGGAATGGTTTTACTTAAACTATAGGATGTGTTGTACATGTGAAATAGATCTTTGGGTGCTAAGGATGGGGGCTCTAAGAAATAATCACACCTCTTCCAGAGTAGCTAAACTGAAGACCAAGGAGAAACTTTGTGGCCAGGAAAAAGCATCCATATGTATTCAGTGCATTAAGCAGAGAAAACAAACTGCTTTCAAACGTGAATACAACCCTGAAGTCAAAAAGTAAGATAGATACCGGACTGCCCAATGCTGATTTGAAATCCAGTTGATTCTCACATGGTAACTCCAGGTTAATAGTTCTAGGATGAGGTCTATGCTTAACACAACTGTCTTAGGCCTGATTCTCGCAGGAGTAGACCTAGAGACAAGGATTTGAGTGCACATGGCTTACTTGGGATGTGTTCTCAGATGTGCTGGTGGAGAGATGGGCAAGTTTAACGGGGAAGGAAGCAAGCAAGCTATATTACGATGCATGCATGACAGTGGAGGTTTTTTATGTGAGCATTTGGGGCTTAGTCCTACTGAGATCTCTGTGACTCTGGGTTGAACACACTTCAGGGAGCAAGGAAGCTGGAGAGCATTTATCTACCAACTCCCATGTATGATGGATGCTCCCAGGGTGTTAAGACATTAGCAGTCCTGACATGCCTTGAAGTGGTCTGATAAGACTCTTGGTTGGAGAATCAGGAACCCTTGCAGTTAAACACTCTTAGTTTGTCTGGCTAGCTGAAGAGTTTCTTATAACCTGGAAGACTGTGTCATGGGTAAGTTTTTATGGGATAAGAACTAAAATCAATTTGCTTAACTTGAATGATAGTATCATTATTAGAATAATGATATTTACACTAGTAATGCAGCAATAGCCATTTATTGAGTGCCTGCTATATGATAGTTACCATAGTAGGTCCATTACATATCTCATTTAAACCACACAATCATCTCCTGCCTAAAGGCGTTATAATTCACATTTAACTGATGGGGAGTGGGAGATTTGGAAAGCTTCAGTAAGAGGCCTAGGGTCACACAGATGGAAAAGAAAGCCAGAATGTGACCCTAGGACTTTGAGCACAGGACACATCCTCTCCGCTTAGAAGTGGCACATATCGATTTGTTTAATAGATAAACTGAATATGCATAAAGAGTTATTTTTAACTTTTGACACTTCAAGATGGTATCTTTGTTGACTTGCATCTGTCTTGACTGTTTTTCAAACCTCACTTCTCACCTGCTTGTTTAACCTTCCTAGAAGGCTGAAGTGTGTTCTGTAATAAAATGCGGGTACTTTTAGTCCTAGATGAACATGTTTGTGCCTTCTGCGTGTAGATAAGGTCTCAGGAAATCGATGCTGGGGAATCTAGGGCAGGTCACAGAGGCTCAGATACTCTTTTACGGACTCAGTATTCAAACACTGTCCCTGCACGCTCTACAGCACTTCCTTCCTTCAAGTTAAGTGAATGTGCTCCATTTAGCTTTATATAATATCTAGCTGTTTTTCTGTGCTGGTTCACAACAAAGATTATCAGAATTTAAGAGAAATACGTTGGCTTTCCAATAAGGTTTGAACTACGCAGATGTTGCTGGGATAGAATTTAAGAGATAAGCTGTTTCCTACCACAGGAAGCTTCTGCTACTCATAGTGGGTTCATAGCTGAAAGGTAAAAGTTTAAAAAAAAAAAAAAGGTTTGAAATGCTATGAAACTCTTTTCCTAATGCAATCAAGCTGAAACTCCCAGGTAACCTGGTCATAGGAAGAAAGGTTCTCCAGGGTGATTCAGCTTTTACTCTCTAGGACTTTCAGTCCCTAGCATGCTGTGTTCATCGACTTGAAGACATAAGAAAATCTGAGATTGCAATAGTAAAGATTTGTCATACAGTAAAACTGCATAACCACTTCTGTGTACATTCTCCCCACCCTCAACTCCACTCCCAAATCCCAGAGGGAAACCAAAGCCATTTTTCCTGAAATGGACCAATGTCTGAAATACTGGCTTCTATTTCTGAATAACTCACTTCGGAGCTTGTTTGCTCAACTCTATAGTTCAATTAATTTCACCCTTCAGGGATTTGGAGGCATGTTGACACGTCCACTGCCAGAAATGGAGTTTTATTGGAAAGGGTGTTTGTTGGGAAAGCAAAGGGCTCGGGGGCTAATTTGGTAATAGGGTGTGGAGACTTTCTTCCTAGGTCATTGGTTCAAATCTAGAACCTGCTTGGCAGTGATTGGAAATCATTACCATTTGACGGCTGCCTGACAGGTAGCCAGTCATGTCTTGGTCCCCTGTCCCACAGCTGCTTCTAGGCAAAACAGCCACAGTGACAGGAGGAACACCAACATTACATAGAAACACAGGAGCTGAATTACCAAGTTTCTCCCTTAACAACTTGTTACTTAACTGGTTAATTGCTTTATCAATTTAACAGATAATGGCCCACCCAAAGATTCCAATGCCTACCTCTTAACAGGGTGAAATCTGACAAAAACCAGGGAAAAAAAAAACTAGAACATAATGAGAAATGAAGAGAAACAGAAAAAAAATGCTACAGACCTTTCTGTCAATCAGGGATTTATAGCTGAGCTAGATCATCCATATGTTTATATTTAAAAAGCCAGAAATCTTAGAAGGCCAGAACTGGTACCAGGAAAACATTCAGAGACAAACCCCAAATAGAGTGACTGCATGGAAAAAAATTGGTATATTTCTATCCAGAAGGTTCTTAAGAGGCTTACAAGGCTAAGAGCCACCTAGGGCCCATTATGGGAAGGTTGGCGCCATATTAATTTCGGCATAGCCATTCTCAGTTGCAACCAAATCACTGGGTCAGATCTCCACAGGAGTCCATTCCTAATGCAAGCCAGGCCAGATAATGAGAACTTGATTCTAAGCAGGGGAATTTCCTTATGTCAATGGGCTTAAGCCAAAACCTTTAAAATTATTTTAATGTCACTTTTCTCTTTAATGGGACATGTAACTACTAAGAAATTATAGGCATTAAAAAGGTTTCTTTGGACTCCCCCCACCCCCTCCTGCGTTTGTAATTGCCTTTTAGGGAATGGAACTTTTAATTTATTCTGAATGTTTTACTCTGATATGAGAAACTTGACCTCAGCTTCATATTCTGAGATGAGCTTCTCATATTTCCCTCTAAAATCACTCAAGACAATCACTAGCTTGAGCTCAACATGTGTTTTTTTCCACTTATACTATAAACCCCTGGAGTTTCAGAGAGGTTGCAAGATTTATCCAACACGGGTGTTGGCTAAAGAGAAGAGTGTGCCACAGCCACTTAGAAATAAATATATGAAGCCAGCCAACTGGTTATTTTGCAGAAAGCACCAGAACCTGGCTATCTAAAGGAGGCTCATGCCCTTCAAAGTACACCTGTGAGAGACAGTGTGTGGGTTACAGCGTGGGCTACTGCCTTAGGTTTTGCTGCAGTGATAACATGAACAACCCTCCAAATCTGAGTGATTTACAAACACACCAGCTTTGCATGTTGGCTGTGGTTCAGCCAGCCTCAGCCAGGCTCCGCTTCATGTCAGCGCCAGATGCCTCTCATTTTAGGTCCCAGGCTACAGAGGCAGCATCTGGCTGGGGAGTGTTCTTCCCATCAGAGTGGGCAGGATCAGGAAGGGTGAGCAGAAACACATGGAGCCTCTTACAAACTTTGCTTGAACTAGCACTTGATCACGTCTGATCACATCCCATTGGCCAAATGGGACACATGACCAAGCCCAGAGTGGAGTGGTGGGTCAAGGGAGAGAGAATATTCGCTGAACATTAATACAATCCACCACAGTCACATAATTTAAAGCCCTTTGCAGAAGAGTGATACTCTTTTATGACTTGGCACGTGTACTAACAACTCTAGTGCTAACGTTCATGGAGCACCTTTCTGCTTATCACAGGAATGTGCTGATCACCATACATGGCCATGATACCACATTCTCCTCTCAACAGACCTCCAAGGGAGGAACTTACCCCCACGTTTGCCTGAGGACCAATGATAGCCTTGTGCAGCAAAACCCCGCACTTCAGCCCTAAGACCTACACAGAGGACCTGGGGTCGAAGCCCTTCTGTTCTAGACCCAAGCCTGCTTTCTTCTGCAGTCCCTGGCTCTGGGCTGAAGACTGGGGCGGTGGGAGGAGGGTAGCATTCCCCTCTTATAGATGGGACAGTTGGCTGAGACCTTCCAACCAAGGTAGTCATCACTGTCACGCAAAGAAAGAAGAATCTGTTTTGGAAATAATTGGAGGATGTTTGGCTATTACTGGACGCTAAAGTGCCTGATAAAATTTGGTAATCTCACTTGCGGTCTGAAGTGAGATGCAACTGTAAATTATCGAGGCTGACTTTATGTGCCTTGGTACCTGGTTTAGGAGGAAATTCTGAAGCAGTGTCCCCATCCAGTCATCATCCTCTGTGTGGAATCGAGACTGGGAATATCTTTCCTGTTGTGGCTCATGCATTATTAATTGCATAGAAAGGAATGAGTACGCCACTTCAACGTAAGAATTCCAAAGGGACACTCATTAATATTTTACATGTATTTGACACCTTTTAAGCATCCAGTATACACTGCACTATGCACAGGACATTGAAAACAGAAACAGAGATGGTGTCGGCCCTCAGGGAGCTTACAGTTTATAGGTAAAGATAGACCTTTGTTAGATAAGCACATTGCGGGTCTGTGACTACAAACTGGGTACATAATTTTTTATTAACATGTGAAAGAGAGGGGCACAGTTCCAGGAGGGCACATAACCAAAATGAGGAAGACTTCCACAAGAAGTGGCAGAAATCTAAAACAGGAGAGGGCCCCACACAGGTGGAATGTGTATGTGTGTGTGCACATGCATACACTGTTTCTGTGACTACACCTGCATGTGTTCATGAATGCATGTTGTGTGCATGCATGTGTGTCTATGGAATGAGAGACAGGGAGCATTCTAGACTGAAGAAACAGGATGTGCCTAGACCTTGGGTGGGATGAAAGGAGGGCACTGTTGCCATCCAGCAGGGCTTATGTCCAGGGCTGATGACTTTACTTTCCTCTTTGGCTGGGACTCTCCTGAACCCCCTGGTAGACAGCTGCCTCTGAAGGAGGCCAATTGCCTGTAACCCTCCTTAACCTACAACCAAGTTCAAAAAGAAAAGATGTCACTCCTGGTAAGACAGTCCTTCGTATCTGCTGCAGTCCATATTTTGGAAAGGGAAACACTCTTCAGCTATGATAAATTAAATTCCCACTGCCTTACAAACGACTGAGATGTGGCTAAGGAAGAGGACTCTTACATGTTAGAAACTGCAGTAACAGAACCAGTAGTTTGCCATCAGCTGGTGGGGTCAGTCCTTTGCTTAGGGCATCCAATGCATGTTGCCAAAGCCGCACTATGCTCCAGAAGCATGGAAGAGAAAAATGACACATGCAGCCCTTCCTTCCATTAAGGAATTCCTGTCTGCTGGAGAAAGCATTCCCACAAGCATGCCATTGCAATACAGTACACTGAGCTATGCTCCAGGAGTTGTGGACAACACTAAGAAGAGACCTCTCACTCACTTTATGGACTCGGATGTCAGAAAGAGCTTCTTGGAAGAGTTGAGGTTTCAGAAAACTTATGGACCATTACTAGTAATTCACCAAGCAATGCAGGGGCACCAGTAGCATTAGAAAGAGTAGTAAGTGCAAAATCATGGTAACATGCAATAAATAAATATCCATACGACACACACACACACACACACACACACACACACACACACACACGGGTATAAAGAACACATTAGAAAACACATATGTCACATAAATTAGAGCATTTAGCCTACAGATCCACATTTCACCTGGAAAAAGTCTGTGGATTATGAAGCCTCCTGTTGCTCAATCTGCAGCCTTATTGCTTTATGTTTTCCTTGCTAAAAAGCAACTGTGCTTTCTGCTTCCAAACTCATCTCATAAGGCCTCCCTAAAGTGCCACTAGAATTATTGCCCAGAGTCTTGTCTAAATATTGCATATCTTTGAAATCAGGGTTGCATGCATTGTTGATTTTGGTGTTACCGGCATGGTTACTGTTTTTTTTTTTTTTTTTTTCCTCTGGAATGCAGTAGGACTTCTGCACAGCACATAGCACCAAGAAGTGCAATAGGCCAAATGGTAGGATTTCTTACCTCCAACTCTCAGTTAAAAGCCATCTGCACCAAGAAGTCTTCAGCCAGGAGTCACATTTTTTCTCCTTTGATTGGCCATGGGAAGACTTCCTTCATTGTATGTCTGTCTTATGTACATATATAATCTCTTTTACTAGACTGGAGGATCATGAGGGGCCTTACTTAATCCATTTGGGTGATAGTATAGGGTGATAATTACAGGTACAGCTTCAAAGCTCTGCCATTTTTCTGCTACCTGACTGTGGGCTCGTAATCATACCTGCCAAGCCCTGTGTTCTTCTTTTCAGAATGACAGGTTATCAAAAAATATCTATTGAGCATCTACCACGTGGCCACTCTTGTGCCAGAGGCTGGGAAAAAACACACAGACCTGGCATGGCTGATTAGAGAGAGAAAGAAAAACAGAGAGAGACAAAATAGAAGTAAATAGTATTTGGAACAGTAAAAGGAATATAACTGAGGCTAAATTGCGCATTTTGGAATCATGAGAGAGTAAAAGAACCATTTTAATAATAATACATTTTAAAATGTAGATGAAATAGACAAATTCTTAGGAAAAAAACAAGTTCCAAAGATTTTTAATAAGAAAAATTTCCAAAACTTTCAATACAAAACTGAAAATGTCAAGGGAACTTGTAACATTAATAATTGCATATATATGTATGTATTTTTTAAAAATTTGAATATATATAATTTTTGTCATATATATTCTGATTGAATATATATAACATATTTATATTCTGATTGAATATCTATAACATTTTGATTCAATCACAGTATAGATCTATCCCATTTTATCAGATTATATCTATCTGTATATAAATTTTATATATAAAAGTATATCTAAGTTTCTATATCCTCTCTATATATGCACATATATGTATATATATACAGGTATTACATGTGTGTATACACACACACACACATATATATGTATATATACTGGTATATATATATATATATATATATATATATATACCAGTATATATATGTCAAACTATTCAAATAAAATTTATAGTTTAATCTTACCTATGAACAAAAACACAAAAAATCCAGAGTAACACCTAGAAAATCAAGCCCATTGATGTGTTACCCCACTAAAAAATAATAGTTACAACAGTGACAACAACAACAATATATCCTAGTCAAATGGAATTTATCATAGGAAAGTAAAATTAGTTTAATAATGAAGGTAAAATATCTATCAATACTATTAATTTCATTAACAGATTATAGGAGAAAACTTATAATCATGTTGATTGAGTTGGAAAAAGAAATTAAACCTCAAATCATGATTTATTTTTAAAAATCAGTAAAGTTAAAACAAGACAAAAAAGAATCAACAATTCTTAAAATCTAAGGATAGAAGAATTTTCCTATGCTAATAATGAGTATCTATCCAAAACCTAGAGCAAACATCTTTTCTTGACAGTGAAACTGTGTTAGGGTTGCATTAAAATCAGGATTGTGATAAGGATACGATTACACTTTCTGGTTGACATTTTCCTAGAGGTACTAACATACTCTATAGGACATGAAAAAGAAATAAAAGATATAACACAGGGAAACAAAGATAGAAAACTGTAATTTTTTTGCAGATGAATGGGTTGTTGACAAGTAAAAAATCCAAGAGACAATAGGCTACTTACTGTAATACAATTAATAAGAGTTCAAACATGTTACAGTCTGTAACTTCAAAAACGGAGAATGCTTCTATACACAAGTAGCTAACAATTAGAATGTGTACATTTAAGATACTCTATTCTTATTAGCAAAAATACAATACAGTAAAATAAAATTTAGGCTACCTGGGAATAATAATACAAAGATATGATAAATAAGTGTCAAAGTAGGTAAAACATTACTGAAGGATATAAAACAAACTCTAAATCAATGGAGTGATATATCATACCCATGGTCAAAAGACATTATACTTTTTGGGATAGTAATTCTCTCAAATTATTCTACAAACATAATGAAAATTGAACAAAACTAAAGAGCTTATCAGAGGAGTAGACACATTTTTTTCTAAAACTTATTTGGAAAACTAAAATGCTGAAGAGGCATTTTACATCATGCGAAAAGGTCAGATAATTCAGTAGAAAGCATTAGGGCACAGGCTTTCCAAATGGGGAAGAGGATTAATTTTGACCTTCGTGTCACTCAGTATTCAATAATGAATTTCAATTGGATTAAATATCTCCATTTGAAAAGCAAACTTTAACTTTTTTAAAAAATTGAAGTTTCCATCCTGGCCAACATGGTGAAGCCCCATCTCTACTGAAAATACAAAAGTTGGCTGGGCGTGGTGGTGTTTGCCTGTAATTCCAGCTACTCGGGAGGCTGAGGCAGGAGAATCACTTGAACCAGGAAGTCAGAGGTTGCAGTGAGCCGAGATCACGCCACTGCACTCTAGGCGAGACTCTCAAAAAAAAAAAAAATTGAAGTCTAACTTATGGCTTTGGCATGGGAAAAGATTTCTTAAATAAAACGTAACATGTAAAATCCTTAAATGCAATTTTTAAAATGTGAGACTAAACAAAATGTTAATTAAATATCTACAAACTGTGATGAGTCCAAGATGGCCAACTAGAAGGAGGCTCCCATCAAAAAGACCATAATAAGCATACGAATCCTTCACCAGCAACCAAGGTATCCAGGTTTTGTCATCAAAATTGACTAGAAGGCTGGCATGACCCACGGAGAAAAGGAAGAAGAGCAGCGACCTGAGAGTCACTCAGGGCAGGGAAACTCTCTCCCCTGAGCCAAGGGAGGTGGTGAGTGAGCGAGCTATCCAGCTTGGGAAACTGTGCTTTTTTTTTTTTTTTTTCTCAGAACTGTGCAACCCACGGATAGGGAGATCCCACTCAGGAACCCACACCACCAGATCCTAGTGTCCCAACCCTGGAAGGTGCAAATTTTTACAGCCTCTCAGCTGGAATCTGCTTAAGCCTACTGAACTCTGTGGGGAGGAGTGGCCAGCACTGGCCGCGGTGGTTCCCTTCTGCCTAAGCCATTTGAGCTCCTTGTGGGAGAGGAAACAGCCAGTGCCGGGACTCACAACTGCCTAACACATTAAGCTCCCTGGTCAGGGAAGGGCAGCACCCATTTCTGTAGCTCCAGGCTGCGCTTTTCCCCTGCTGGAGCCAGGGAGGCTGGACAGCTTCCTCCCAAGTCTTGTCCTCACAGCCCAGAATACTGGCTGTGGCCGTCTGTGACCAGAGAATCTCTTCAGGCCTAACCCTGACTCATCTTTCCTCATTGGGTGGGACTTCAGGGTCTCCAGTAACTCCAGCCAGAGGCTCAGAAACAGAATTCAGATCTCCCTAGACCTGACCCTCTAGGGGAAGGGGTGGCTGCAGTCTCTGTGGACCAGCAGACTTAACCTCTCCCTCTCCTCCTGGTAGTTTTAAGGAATCCAGGCAGCCCACATGAGTAAGTTTTCCCCTAGCAAAGCGCACCCCTCCACCAAGGGACAAAGAATCTCTGGTACGTGGCTAAAGCAGTGTTAAGAGGGAAATTTATAGCATTAAATGCCCACAGCAGAAAGCTAGAAGGATCTCAAATCGATGCTCTAACATCACAATTAAAAGAGCTAGAGAGGCAAGAGCAAACTAATCCAAAAGCTAGCAGAAGACAAGAAATAACTAAGATCAGAGAAGAAATGAAGGGGATAGAGACACAGAAAACCCTATAAAAAAAATCAATGAATCTAGGAACTTGGGTTTTTTTTGTGAAAACAATTAACAAAACAGACTGTCAGCTAGAGTATTAAAGAGAGAGAGAAATCAAATAGACACAACAAAAAATGATGTAGGAGATATCACCACTCACCCTACAGAAAGACAAACTACCATTAGAGAATACTATAAATACCTCTGTGCAATAAACTAGAGAATTCAGAAGAAATGGATAAATTCCTGGGTGCATACACCATACCAAGGCTAAACCAGGAAGAAGTTGAATCCCTGTCAAGACCAATAACAAGCTATGAAATTGAGGCAGTAATTAATAGCCTACCAACTGGAAAAAAAAAAAAAAAAAAGCCCAGGACCAGATGGATTCACAGCTGAATTCTAACAGAAATACAAAGAGGAGCTGGTACCATTCCTTCTGAAACTATTCCAAATAATTAAAAGGAGGAATTCCTCCCTAACTCATTTTGTGAAGCCAGCATCATCCTGATACAAAGACTGGGAAGAGCCACAACAAAAAAAGAAAACTTAAGGCCAATATCCCTGATGAACATTGATGTAAAAATCCTCATTGAAATATTGGCAAACCAAACCAAGCAGAACATCAAAAAGCTTATCCACCACAATCAAGTCGGCTTCATTCCAGGGATGGAAGGCTGGTTCAGCATACACACATCAATAAATGTAATCCATCACATAAACAGAACCAAAGACAAAAACTACATGATTATCTTGATAGATGCAGGAAAGGCCTTTGATAAAATTCAGCATCCCTTCATGTTAAAAACTCTCAATAAACTGGGTATTGATGGAACATATCTCAAATAATAAGAGATATTTATGACAAACCCATAAGCCAATATCATATGGAATAGGCAAAAGCTGAAAGCATTCCCTTTGAAAAGTGGCACAAGACAAGGAAGCCCTTTCTCACCACTCCTATTTAACATAGTCTTGGAAGTTCTGGTCAGGGCAATCAGGCAAGAGAAAGAAAGAGTACGCAGATAGGAAGAGGGGAAGTCAGGTTGTCTCTGTTTGCAGATGACATGGTTTTATATTTAGGAAACCCCATTATCTCAGCCCAAAAACTTCTTGAAGTGATAAGCAACTTCAGCAAAGCCTCAGGATACAAAATCAGTGTGGAAAAGTCACAAGTATTTCTTTATACTGACAATAGGCAAGCAGAGAGCCAAATCATGAATGAGCTCTCAGTCACAATTGCTACAAAGAGAATGAAATAACTAGGAATACAACTAACAAGGGATGTGAAAGACCTCTTCAAGGAGAACTACAAACCACAGCTCAAGGAAATAAGAGACGACGCAAACAAATGGGGAAACATTTCATCCTCATGAATAGGTAGAAATAATGTGACAATGGCCATACTGCCCAAAGTAATTTACAGATTCAATGCTATTTCCATCAAACTACCATTGACATTCTTCACAGAATTAGAAAAAAAACTATTTTAAATTTCATATGGAATCAAAGAAGACCCCATATAGCCAAGAGAAACCTGAGCAAAAAAGAACAAAGCTGGAGGCATGCTACCTGATTTCAAACTATGCCACAATGCTACAGTAACCAAAACTGCTTAGTATTGGTACGAAAACAGACATGTAGACCAACAGAGAAGAACAGACATCTCAGAAATAGCACCACACATCTTCAACCATCTGATCTTTGGTAAACCTGAGAAAACCAAGCAATGGGAAAAGGATCTCTTATCAGTAGATGGTCCTGGAAAAACTGGCTAGCCATATGCGGAAAACTGAGACTGGACCCCTTTCTTATTCCTTACCATAGAAACACTAGATGAAAACCTAGGCAGTACCACTGGGGACATAGGCATGGGCAAAGATTTCATGACAAAAATGCCAAAAGCAATTGCAACAAAAGCAAAAATTGACAAATGGGATCTAATTAAACTAAAGAACTTCTGCCCAGCAAAAGAAACTATCATCAGCATTAGCAGGCAATCTACAGAACAGGAGAAAATTTTTGCAATCTACCCATCTCACAAAGTTCTAATATCCAGAATGTATAGGGAACTTAAACATTATTTACAAGAAAATAACAAACCATCCCATAAAAAGGTGGGTAAAAGATACAAACAGACATTTCTCAAAAGAAGACATTTATGTGGCCAACAAACATATGAAAAAAAGCTCACATCACTGATCATCAGAGAAATGCAAATTGTAGTCACAATGAGATGCCATCTCATGCCTGTTAGAATGATGATGATTTAAAAGTCAGGAAAAAATAGATGCTGGCAAGGCTGTGGAGAAATAGGGATGCTTTTACACTGTTGGTGGGAATGAAAATTAGTTCACCCATTGTGAAAGACAGTACGGTGATTCCTCAAGGATCTAGAACCAGAAATACCATTTGACCCAGCAATCCCATTAGTGGGTATTACCGAAAGCAATAGAAATCATTCTACTATAAAGACACATGCACAAGTATATTTATTATAGCACTGTTCACAATAGCAAAGTCATGGAACCAACCCAAATGCCCATCAATGATAGACTAGATAAAGAAAACGTGGTACATATACGCCATGGAATACTATGCAGCCATTAACAAGAATGAGACCATGTCCTTTTCAGGGACATAGATGAAGCTGGAAGCCATCATCCTCAGCAAACTAACACAGGAACAGAAAACCAAACACCACAAGTTCTTACTGATAAGTGGGAGTTGAACATTGAGAACATAGGGACACAGAGAGGGGAAGAACACACACCAGGGCCTGTTGGGGGATCAGGGGTGAGGGGAGGGAACTTAGAGGCTGGGTCAGTAGGTACAGCGAACCACCTTGATATATGGATAACTATGAAACAAACCTGCACGCTCTGTACAGCTACCCTGTTTTTTAAAGAAGAAATAAAACAAAAATCTACAAACTAGATAAATATTATTTTATATATATCCAAATATACAAATAATGCTCACATAATAATAAATAAAAGACATAGCAAACACTGACGGGGAGGAACGGGGAATAGTTCAATGACAAAGGAAATTCAAAGAGGAGAAAACCCAAATATTGGACAAAAACATTCCCATCATTTTCCTTGTGGCCTTACAATGTCTTCTAGGGCTTACACTAAACACTGGGGTCTGTCTCTAGACTCTCTACTGTTTCTGTGGTCTACTGCTGGTCTCTGCCACTTATTCACAATGTTTGGATACTCTAAACCTGTGCCGCCTGGTAATGGCTCACTCCGTGGGTCACTATCGCATGTACCTATTTAAATTCAATTAAGGTAAAAATTAACTTCCTCAGTCACTCTAGCTAAGTTTCAAGTGCTTAGTAGACACATGTGACCCACCGCTACCATATGGGAGAAGCATAGCTAAAGAATATCTTCGTGATTATAGAAAGCTCTACTGGACAGCGCTGCCTAAATTTATAAGTCTTAAATCATTGTAATAGGGAAAATCTCCTTTCTTTCTCCTCTTTAAAATTGCCTAGGCTCCTTACTTTTCCAGGTAAAGTTTAGAATAAGTAATCAGGGAAATGTAAATTAAAACAATAATATTTCATTCCATGGTAACAAAAATGGATGCATTACATGCATCAAAATAGATCTACACATAATGTGAATGCATGAGAAGAGCAAGTTGCAGAGTTGTCTCTGCGTGCGTGTGTGTGTGTGTGTGTGTGTATGTGTGTGTGGATGTAATGCCATGGTACAATTTAGGCGAATCTTAAAAACATGCAAAAAAACATTCTATTTATTGTTCATAGATCATAATAATGGTTAATATATATTAAGCATTTATTTTTTTCCAGGCTCTGCTCCAGACACTTTAAATGTATCAACATTTGATGACTGCACATAGAATTGATTTACTATCGTCTTTCTTATTTGACTGAGACAGAGCAAAGTTAAGCAACTTCTTCCTGGTTACTCGGCTAGTTGGTGCAGGGTTGGAGCTCATAGCCAGGCTGGCTTCCAAGTCTGTGCTCATAACCACTGTGCCATCCTGGATTGAGACCAAATGACACCTCACATGTCTAGGGTTGTTTCTAGAGATGTAAAAAATATAATAGAAATGGCCTTTGTGGTATTACCTTCTATATAATATGTTTTAGAGAGAGAAAGAGAGAGAGGGGGATCAGAGAGAGAGAGAATGGGAGATCCAAATAAAAGATAGGGGGCAATGTTCACACTGGTCAGATCAGAGTGGCCAGCACATGGGGATCTATCACTTTCTGTCTGAGTAAATCATGAAATGCTTTATAAATTAATAAATTAAAAAACAGTGACTGGCATAGGGTTTCTAGGACTTGGTTTTGACCTGAGATTTGCTAATTAGACTTCTATGTTGCCAAGAGTCGCCTGTCCTGCTTTGCAGAGTGAGATGCGGAAGTTGAAGGGTTTTTGTGGGGTGGCTGAGAGGGACACAGAAGCAGACGACCCGAGAGGCTGCAGGCGAGGTGGTCGGGTATGCCAACGGGAGGAGGCAGCATCTGCAGGAGAGGTGGGGCCATAGACGTTTGCAAGAGACTTCCAGAAACCCTGTGGTGTTGGATGTAGCCCTCTCTTCCATTTCCCCAGGAAAGCTTCAGTCACAGCTACACTACTTTCCATTTCTTCAGCGGTCAGCTTGTGGTTTTCTTCTGTCAGGTGGAGAAAAGTTGAGACTGACCTCAGAGGGACCACGGCCTGGACAGCTGCCCCAGTGGGTGCCGTCATGCTCAGGGTCTGTATCCACATCAAATAACTCTTGTGGGTGCCTAGCAGGCCTCTGCTGTGGCCTCATGGCATCCCACGGGGGTCTCTTCTTACCCGAGGCTTTCTGTCATCTGATGAGCTGAGTGCTCAGGCTTCGTGCCCACGGACCTCACTCCAGTGGCTGCCAGGTGTCCTCCCTGCTCCAGCATCATAGCAGAGAGGCTCGTTGGCTGTCGCCCTGATGCCCGCTCACCTGTGGAGCTTCTTGCACAATTGCTGTCCTGGGAGCAGACAGGTGGGAGTGGCAAGGTGGGGCCCACGTGGGCAGGTCTGGGGCAGCTTAACTGGGTGAATGGCAAACACCCACCAGGCCTCCAGGGGGTGGGGTGCTGGGCTTCTGCAGGACCAGTGGGAGGTGGGAAGGCAGGATAAGGTGGTGGTGAAAGGGCCTTCGGAGGGCGGTCCATGCTGCGTTCTCTACTTGCCGTGAGCAAAGGACCCAGCCCTAGCCTGCTGATTGATGGCATCTATTCTTTGAGCTCATCAGTGATTTTGGAGCAGGTTCGTAAGACGCAAACATTCTGCAAAGGCACAGTCTAGCTCTGGTTCTGCCAGCGCCTCTCCTGGAAGCAAAAGGAGGTTTCCCATTCCTGGGGTGTGGTTGGCCAGCACCCCCTTGCACAGCAGCAGCAGGCCTCATGCTGCCTGGCAGAAGCCAGAGGTGGAGCCGCACAGCTCGGCTTCCACACGTGCCAGCACGCTATTTACAAGGCGAGAGGCTCTGGAGGAAAAGAAGATAATGTTGTTTTTAGGATATTTTGCAATTACATTAAGCCCTGTGAGCCTCACTGTGGAATGCAGCACTGTGAAAGCTTCCAGACCTTAGTGGGCAGAGATTTGGGGCCAGCTGAGAGGTGATACCACTTGTCATCATTTATTCTTTCTTCTGCCTGGGTCACCTGCTCCCGGATACCTCTGCACCGAAGCTTGAAGGTTTGTCTCATATTTTGGTACCGGTTCAAGAGGCAGGATCAGCTAACCTATAGAACACAGCATCTGGGTCAGAGGAAACTTGGTGAAGACTTGTCTTGGTTCAGGTTCTTGGTCCTTACATTTCCTAAGCTTCAATCTATTTATCAGAATGGAAGCCTTCCCTGCCTTTATGAGTTTCTAAAACTGGAAATAAAAGTATTTTCATGTAACTAGTCTTCCTCATTAAATCTGTCGAGAACAATCGATGACATTAGTTAATTTCCTGTTCTTATGATAGTCCACATATCGTAGAGTCAACCATGAATTGTTCTTGTTAGTTTGTTTTATGTAGTTAAGGTTAATAAAATTATCGTAGATATGGACATGTGTTTTTAAAATCACTTTTATCTCAAAAATAAATATATAAAGAAAGAAAGAAACTACACACACCGACACACACACACACACACACACACACACACACACACACACACACACACACATATAAGTAGTACTGTGGCAAAATAGATAGGCTCTAGACAGACAGAACTGGGTGCTACTGGTCTCTCTGACCTATCTTGACTTTGTGATCCTGAGCAAGTTAATTAACTTCTCTGAATCTACTTTTGTTTAATTTGGAGACAGTATGCACAGAGGTTACAGCTTTGACTCTGGAGGCAGATGATCTGGGTCTGAATCTCATCCATTACACAGTCACCTATTTGTGCCTCGGTTTCCCCAGCTATAAAACAAAAATGAGACTAGTACTTACCCCGTAGAGATGCTATGAGGATCAAATGAGCTAATGAAAAGTCACATGATATAAAGGGCTTAAGTGGCTGCCCAACACATAGTTATTAAAATGACTGCAAAATGGGAATAATATTGGAATCTACTTGAGAGAGTTGTGGTGAAGATGAGATGGGATAACCCATGTAAAGCACAATAGCTCAGAGCCTCACACCCAGGTGCTGGCTACAACGGGAGCTGTTGTGGTTGTTATTTTTCCTTCAGGGCAGGAAGCAGAGAGGTTGGACTGTGCACAGGTCAGGCTGCACACCTCCATGGTGCCCTGAGATCCATTCACAATTTCACGGCTCCAGGATCTAGGGGTATGGGGGGAGGGTGGAGACCAAAGGGTGGGAAGAGAGGTGCTAGTGTCCTGGGAGAAGGATCCAGAAAAGACCAGGCTCTGGCACAGAGAGAAGTTGTAGAGGCTGCAGACAGCAGCCACCAGGGAGTCTGTGCTTATGCTGCACCTAGTGCAGGGCCATTTTGCTAATCTCCTTCCTGCTGCCAAATGTTCTAACCAGAGCTCTTTGATCCACTGCCAGGCCTTGGGCAATGGAGGTAAGGTGTGTCTGGATTCATGCGAGGCCCTCGGGGGAGGGCCTGTCGATCCCGACAGCCATGCCCGGCGCAGGGCCAAGAGAGAATGTCCTAGAAGGGTGGGGATGGGTTGGGCTGCCTGAGCCCTCCCACCTCAGGAAGGCGAAAGACATAGATCGCAGGCAGCCAGGTGTTGCCAGTTCTGGTGCTTACACCCTCCACGGTGGCCACAGGAGCCTGCACCACGAGTGGCAGGAGCAACATTCCAGAAGTTGATAATGATGCACCTGGGTAGGTCCCCACGACCACCTAGTGCAAGCCTCCCATTGCCAGGATGAGAACACTAAGGCCAAAGAGGTCAGGGAATTTTTCCAAAGTCCACATTAAGGGAGGATAGGCCTTTTAGTCACTTTATAGCTTCATTTCTCAACCTTGGCACTGCTACTATTTGGGGCTAGATAATTCTTCGTGGTGGGGTCTGTCTTATGCATTGCAGGATATTGAGCAGCCTCCCTGGCCTCGACCCACTAGGTGCTAAAAACACTTGGCAAACAAAAATAGGGTGACAAACAGAAATGTCTCCAGGTCTGGCCCAATGTCTCCCGGGGGCAAACTCAGCCCCAGCTGAAAACCAGTCTGTTGGTGAATTGCATGCTAGAGCAATATTAACTGAGGTCCAACTACATCCTAAGGGTCTATGCTAGACACTCACATGTGTTATCTTGATTAACATTGACAGCCATCTAAGGAATACAATTTCTAGTTTCATTTCTACCTGTGCAGCTTCTCTCTGCACAGATGTAGAAATTGTGCCTGCCAGGGAGTAATGACCCAGCCGAGGGCACTTGGCTACAGGTTGCAGAGTTGGACTGAAGAATGGCTGACATAGCCGCAGTGGCTCATGCCTGTAATCCCAACATTTTAGGAGGCCAGTGCAGCAGGATTGCTTGAAGCCATGAGTTCAAGACCAACTTGAGCATCATGGCAAGACCCCATCTCTATAAAAAATGCAATAATTAGCAGGGCATGGTGGCACCTGCCTGTAGTCGCAGCTGCTAGGGAGGCTGGGGTAGAAGGATCATTTGTAGACTTTATTGTTTCCTGGGGGTTGGCGGTGGAGGGAGGTGTTAGTTCTGTCCTTTCTCTCAATACCTTTACAGTGTCCCTGCTTCAAAAGAGAGCCCAGACTGTGCCTGCTACTCCAAGTCCTGAGTCAGAATTCAAAGGCAAATATGGTAGGGTGATGAGGGAGAAAGGACTTAGGCAGCAGGAGAGCTGTGATTGGTGCAAGTGTCAGGCAGGAAGAGTTTGGGTTTGGAGAGTCATAGCTCTAGTTCTGTCATTGCTTGTGTGACTGTGCGCAAGTTACATGTGATTGTTGGAGTTTCCGTTTCATTTGCTAAATAATTGGGATCATAATACACACACTGTAGAGCTGTTAGGATGTCATGAGAGAATGCACAAGAAGTAAGTACTCCTGAATTGAGCTATTGCCTACCTCAGAGGGTTGCTGGAGAAATAGAAAAGGGATATAAAGAAACACAGCCAAGATGCTTCATCAAAGGTAATTATTATTGTTACCAATACCCTTTGAAATTGGTTATTCATTTTCTGAAAGCCACTCAAAGATTCTGTTCCTATCACAGAAGAATTGGATAAATGACTTCTTTGATAAACTAGCTTTTCACCTGGGGGATCTGGTTTGCTGATCCTACCCAGATTAAAATGACTGAAAATCAATTTGACTTGACATCTGTGGAAAAAACAAAATGCATGTACTGTCAAGCCACAGAGCTCCCCAGTGCTGATACAAAGCAAAGCACAGAAAGGGTCCTGCTGTCTGGGATCTTGCTGCCTGGTCACCCATCACGGCTGATAAGAGCGGACCTCCTTCCTGTTTCACTGATGCCCCATGGTCTCCTGGGGGACCAGCAAATGCCCACTAAAGCCCAGGCACTGAGGTTCTGGCCTGTTTCTCTGCTTCTGGAACCTGGCCTTGGAGATTCATCCCAGATCTGCAAACTCTTTCAAAAGTGTTCTGGCCAGGCGTGGTGACTCAAGCCTGTAATCCCAGCACTTTGGAAGGCCGAGGTGGGTGGACCATGAGGTCAAGAGTTCGAGACCAGCCTCACCAACACGGTGAAACCCCATATCTACTAAAAACACAAAAATTAGCCAGGCATGGTGGTATGCGCCTATAATCCCAGCTACTCAGGAAGCTGAGGCAGGAGAATCGTTTGAACCTGGGAGGCAGAGCTTTCAGTGAGCCAAGATCACACTACTGTACTCCAGCCTGGGTGACAGAGCAAGACTCCATCTCAAAAAAAAAAAAAGAAGTATTCTTTGCTCCTATGTAGCAGCCATAGCAACCACTAAAAATGCAGAACTGACCAGAATCTGAGAGCTGCAGCTGCAAGAAAGATGAAGGAAGGTGAAAGAAAAGAAAGAAAATTCCGCCACTTGCTCCGAGCCACAAGAATAGATGACTCCAGCCCCTGCGCCCTCTTGGCCTCACCTCCAGCGAACCCCCATTTCTGGATTCCCATATTCTTTTAGGTCTCAAATGTTCCAGGCATGTCCAACTGTCAAACTCCTGAAATGATATATCCTCTGAAGTCACAAGGCATAGATCAGGCCACCATTGTAGGCCTCCTGTGACCCCAGCCCTGGCCTCCTCAGGCCTCAGTTTCCATGTTTGCCAAGTGGGGAGAATAAAGCTGCATTAACACTGCATGCCTCATGGTGCTACTGTAAGAATCATGTGGCAGGTTGAAGGCAGAAGGACTTCCTAAGCTGGGTGTACCTGCAAGTGGGAGCTGGGGAGTATGAGGCATGTTCTAGAGCACTGTGAATATGCTCCTTGTAAGAGTAGAGACACTACCTCTGGACTTCATTTTCACTGTCATTTTTCCATGTATTCAGATTTTGTCCTTTTTACCACAAGAGAGGGGTGGGACTTTCACTGGGTCATCTCTACAGAGGGCTGTTCTCCCTGAGTTTTTAACATAAGTAACCTATGACCCAAATGAGGAATTTGGGATCTCAGAGGTCCTCCTTATGGATTTATTTCAAACTAGCTGCTAAGAATAATCATTAATCATCATGAAATAAGTAAACTGTGGGGTGTCTCCCCTGCAGCCTGCCATATGGAGTAGCCCTGTTAGAAGCAGCATCTTCTCAAAGCAATACCTGCCCCTGGTGGAAGATATCTGCCATTTGCCTTTTTTGTTTGTTTTCTTCTCTCCTCTCTCTCTTTTATCTTCATCTACCATCAGCTTGTTTCCTAATCAATAAGCCACCTGGACCATCTACTATTCTTTCAGTTTGAGCTATTGTGATTATTTTTTTAAGTACAAACTACTTGAAATTCCTATGTACTCCTTAGCCTATGTTTTAAGCCAGATCCTTCTAAACATGCCCTCCAAGTTAGGTGAATATCCATTCATCCAGTTTTATTTACACACGAAAAGAAGATAGTTGTTTAATTTACAAGGATATGTATTGTAACTATCTGTCTCCACCCTAGAGAAAATACCGTGCTAGACAGCCCTGGACAAGTCACTTAACTGGGTTCCAAGAAAGTGCTAGTTACTTGTCATTTATTGAGAATGGCCTTTATGTAAAGAAAAATGACAGCATGCCAGGCATTGCGCTAATATCTTACTTAATCATCAGTGCCTCCTCCAACAGTTAGGTACTATTAAGATGCCATTTTACAGATGAGGAAAAGGAGAGTAGGAGGGATGAGACAAGTTGCTCAGGACCACAAGATCATAAGTAAGATCCAGGATGAAAATCAAGGCCTTCAATCCACTTTCCAGGGGGTCTGCTGATTAAGTCACAGTGCTCTCCTACAAAAGGCCTGTGGGGTAGGTGCTGGTGTTGTCCTTATTGTACTTTAGCTCACAGAGGAGGGGGTGAGCTCAGAGAGGCTTGGGTGTGGTGAGTTGGATAAGAGAGATGAAAGATGCTCTTGGATCTCAGCACACGGGTAGTCTCCAGGAGCTCCCATGATCCAACCTGTCGGAAACTGAAGAACACTGTGTTTGATCATGCATAACATTTTTTTGTTGATTACTTTTTTCCCCTGTCACAATATTCCACCTTCATAAAGTGTCTTCCATCTTGGAGCTCCAAAACAGGAATAAACGCTGTAATTAATTGTAATAACTGTTGTTTTTGATAGTTACCTGCTATAATGTCCACCTGACAGATTAAGGGGCTAGAGGCTTCGGGTCAGAGGATGATATGCTAAATGTGGAGATCTAAGACAGAAGCTAGCCAAATCCCTCTCACCCTGGAGAACAAGAGCCCCGGGAGCCCCACAGGAAGCCTTGATATGTCATAGAACAAGCAGTGCCGTAGATGTCTACAGCCTGTCTCCTCCTCCCTTCGGGAAGGGCTTGAGAATCTTCCTGGATGGAGAAAGAGTCACTTTCCATGGTATTTTAAAACAGATATAATTTGTCCATTCCACTGTAAAACAAAAGGGGGTTCAAGAGTCAAGATGCTACTGCAGCATGTACCAACCTCAATTTCCTCATGATTCATGATCAATTCTAAATCACAACCAGCTCTTATACTGTGTGTGTGTATGTATGTGTGTATGTGTGTATGTATGTGTGTGTGTGTGTGTGTGTGTGTGTGTGTGTGTGTGTGTGCATCCAGGGAGAGGTAGAGTAGCTTGAAGTTTGGGACAAGAATGAAGAGAAACTTTCTCCTACTTCCAACTCTAAAAGAGCAAGCTCCTCAATGCAACCCTGCGAGTTAAACAAGAGACACAAAGGATTTGTCCAAAATCGTTATTGGTAGATGGCAGAGTCGGGATTTAAACCAAAGGGCTTCTTCTAAAACTTATGCACTGTGAGCAAACGAGAAAGCGAGGAACCTTGGCTAAGTAGCCATTTTGGGGGAAATTGGGAAGTGGAAACTCAAACTTTGGGGAGAAAAAATAGCACTCAGCAAAAATAAACAAGATGTCTTCTTTGGAGTAAACTAATAAGAATATTTTAATAATCAGAAGGTTTGTCATGAAAGTAGATCTGTTGTCTCTGACCCCTCTTCTTGTGAACCCCTACGTATGTACTCTAGGAAAACTCTTATTCACATGCATTGAAAAACATGTACAAGAATGTCATGTAGTTGTATTAGGTTGGTGCAAAAATAATGGAAGTTTTTGCTGTTACTTTCAATGACAAAATCTGCTGTTATGTTTGGACCAAGCTAGTATTTGTAAACAAACAAATCCACAAAAACCAGGCAACTAGAAATAACCCAAATATCTATCAACAGGAGAATGGATAAATGTAATAGAACAGCACCTAGTAGGGAAAATAAATGAACTACATACAGGTGCATGCACGAACATGAATGAAACCTAGAAATCTAACGCAGAGAGGAAAAATCAAGTGATGGTAGGTAAAATAAAATGTGGTGACATTTTTACCAAGTTAAAAACAAGCCACACACATACCCCTAAAGTTCAGAGGTATCTACCTGGAACAAACAACTTTAAAGCAAAGCAAGAGAATGGTAAACATAAAATTCAAAGTAGTTTAACTTGATGAGGCAAAGAGAAAAGGCTTGGGAAAGAAGATTCACTGATACTGGTTTATGGTTCTTGAGACACTGTTTTCCAGGTTGTTTATATTCAGTTTCATGACTTACACATAGGTTACATATATAATTGTATATGTCTCAAAATACATATTTCAAGAGAGAAGCTCCCTAGAACAAATGGCCCAAAGGCGAACTGTTTTATTCAGTGAAAATAGATAACCATGAACTCAAGAAAAGTACAAGGAATATGATGTATTTGTGGGGAGTGCTGTTAGGAGGCCACAGGGAGCTTGGGAAGAAGAGAAATGGGAAAAAAGGTAGAAAATGATTATGTGGCTCTTGATTTGAAGAATAATTATGTGGCTCTTGATTTTATTTCTCCTTTCTCCATAAGATATTCTCAATTGCTGATGATCTCTTCTTACGCCCTGTAAAATATTTGGTTAAGGACCCCTGGAAAAGGGAGAAAATATAGACCCCCCCTCCCCAGGACATAAGGCTTGTCCACCATCAGGCTGATAAATGCACAGGTTGGAGGGAGAAGTAAGCTTGGAAGAGGAAACCCCAGGGTCTCATTTCTACTCGAAAAGTGTGACCAGGTAGGGGTATTCATGCCTTCAAATAAATGGGGCATCTAGTGATAAAATATATGTGAGATCAAGTTGTAAGCTGTAAAATGTTATGTTTATATGAAGGTCATGGTGACTTTCACTAGACCCGGGATCTAAATTTGCGTGCTTCTGCAGATAAAGCCCCCTAGACCCTTAATTTGCTGAGTCTGTTTTCCATTTCATACAAGTCCCATTTTGCTGTAGTTAGACATATCTTTTTAGTTTTGGAAATCAGAGCTTGAAAGAGATAGAAATAATCCTCCACAAACATTATGACTGAAGCTGTATCACAAAATCTTATAATGAAACATGAAAAGAAAACTGTCTAGATATTACACAGATCTACTGGTGAATATCTTAAAACACTTACGTTTGGATTGTAGCCTTAATGTGATTTTGAATTTTTACATGAATTAGACACCTAGTAAAGAACACTTTAATAATTAATAATAGTAATAATAGCAGTATTGTTTGGTAATGTCAAGAATGTGCCACACACACACTGAGGAACTCCCAATATGACACCCTATTTATTTTCAAAGCACTATTTCGAGGTCATTATCATGACCCATTTGCCAGTGGGGATTGACAAATACAGAAAGTTAAATCAACTGACAATTAGAAAGCGGCTAAGCTGAGATTTCAACCTCAGTGGATCTGCAGATAAAGTCACTCACATTATAGCCAGGTCCTGATATGTAATTTCCAAAGATTTAACAGCCAGGAGAATGTGCCAGCCAAGCTAAGAATAACCCTATTTTATGAAGGACTTCAATTTATTTAACACATTCACTTACTCAGAGCAATGGATAAGCATTTGGGAACAGCCAGCCTTCAGCTCCAGCTCTCATAAGGGAGGGCCACGAAGCCAGGGGTAGAAGGAAAAAGCGAATCCATCCTGATTCCAATTGCCAAGCCACACAGCTCCGTCCAGAAATCTAGAGTTGCTACTATTGGCACGGGGCACTCGAAAGCTGATGGGGCCTTAAAGAGAGTGAATCTCACATCCGTGCATCCATGGCCTTCCCTCAGCAAGTCCTCTGTGCTGCCTTTGAGCTTATTTCCAGGGCTAGTGCTGAGGGACATGCACCGGTGCCCCTCCAAAGCAGGCTTGGGCTAAGACACTGACCACACCACTTTGCGCTGGGTCCACAGCACGCAGCCTTGGAATCTGGGACTTCTATTCGACACCTCATTATGGGGAAGCTGCAACTGGAGAAGAGAAGACGTTGCCAAGGTCACACAGCCCTCAGGAGGACAGACAAGGAGTGGGAGGGCATCTGTCTGCTCCAAAGCTCATGACCTTTATACTACCACATGCAGTCCCTACAAGGCAAGGGTTCTAAACTGAAGGAAACTGGGTTCTCAACCCAAGGACAGTTTTGGTCAATAGATCAGGCCCCGGCCCCAACACACACATGCACACACACGCACGCACACACACGCACGCACATGCACACACACACACACACACACACACACACACACTATCCTGCCCCACAGTTCCAGAGTGCCAAGATTGAGAAAGCTCGGCCAAGTTGGTGTTAAAGAAACAGAAATGGGAGAGAGTTAAGGCCAGCATCAAAAAGAGGGCTGGTAATAGCGACTCGCCTGCATTCTAAGGACCCAGGCACTGGCCAAACTGACACTTAGTCTCTGTCATCCTCTACACAGGATTGTTTGAAATGCACAGAGGCAGCCGAGAATACCATTTTTCTCACCTAAAATATCTCTCCCAAGAGCTGTACAGCTTTGAAGAACTGCCGAAGACAGGGAGGTAGAGGTTGGGGGGGTGAAGATGGGAGCAGAAGGGATTATTGTTATTATTATTCTAGATACACAGAGTAAGTAGGGGCAGAGAAACACTGAGAATACCAGGTTAAGTCTCTAGGGAAACATTCTGCTTCCCAAGAGTCTCATGTGAGTGTGCAAAGGGAACAGGGAAGCATGTCTGTGAAGGGTTAAGCGTGTATCTGTTCTCGCTGGCGTGTCTCCCAGGCTAAATGAAGGCTGCTTCATCGCATATGGATATGAAAGACAAAGTGTGCAGATTGAAAACATCTGTACACCGAGTGAATGGGCCACATGTCCGCAGTGCCATGCCGGGCTTTAGCTAGATCAGTGCCCTTTTTGTTTGACTTTGGAAGAACAACACAAATAAATACAGTAGGTTCCGTTTAAACAAAGAACCCTGATCAATAGAGGTTTGTATAACTTACGACCTTCAACCATCAACAGAAATTTGAGGTAAAAATCCACAAATCCCAGATCAATTACCAGATTATTTACCCTCTTGCACTGCTAATGTTCCAATCTGCCTTGCATATTAAATAGCCGGGGAGGAAAAGGATTTATGTTGCAGAGAATAGGGAAGGCTGTGTGGATTTATTAGCCGTGGTAATCAAAGCGTGTGCCATACGTTTTCTATATAAACACGGCTGGGGTGATTGTGCACATCGGCTAAGATGAATTTCAAATTCCAAGACTTTTCAGCCAATGTTACCAGTAGCTTTAATAATCTTTTTCTATTTTTTGAAGGGGCGTTAACCGTCTGCCACAAAATTCTTGCTGCATTGTGGCTTACCGTTAACGAAAGTGCATGTTTTGCAGGGCTCTTGGAGGGGCACCAGGAGATAGAGGTTTCAGTCCTTGTTATGCTTCTCAGTAGATGAGAATCTTTGAGAAAAGCTCTGCCCTGCATTACTCTGGCCTCAGTTTCCTGGGTATAAACTGGGGCTTTTACACCATCGCGCTGTACCTGGGGTTACACGCTAACCGTCTACCTGGGGCAAGCTGTATCGTCTTTTGAAGCCTCTGTTTTCTCATCTGTGAAGTGGAAAACAAGCAGCACTGTTTACCTGCTGGAATTGTGACTAGAAGTAAGCAAGATGCGACGTATAAATGCATAGCTCACATCTGGACTACAGGAAGCAGCACTCAACAGGCAGGGGCTACTGTTGTTCTTCTCATCACCGTTATTATCCATGTTCCTTCTCCTCTGAGGTCCTGAATTTCAGCATATTCGTGATGTTTTGGAATGGACCCTCTGAGTCAAGAGCTTAGGGGAGCGGCTGGAATGAAGGAGTGGAGGACTGTTAGGGAGACGAGTATATGGTGCCATTAGAGAGGGACAGAGCTAGAGAGAGAGGGAGAATTATTTTTATCAAGTCACCCTGAAGACCCCAGCAAGGAAAGGCCATAGGAGTCTTCAGACCACTCCATGTCCCCTCCTACCTACCCATAGAGATATTTTGGCTTGGATGGTTGTTCATCAGAACCTATAGATCTACTCTCTGAAAAGAAATAGCTTGGGCTCTCCATCCACTACAACCCTCTATGGATGCTGGCGTCAGCAACCACAATTTCCACCCCACCCACTACATTATAAGTCCCTCTGAGAGCTGGGGACCATAGGTATCTCATTCACTTCTGATCTCCAGTCCTCAGCTCCACGTGGGACCCAGAGTACATCTCAGTTTAAATTTGTCAGAGAAATGTGTTCTCTGGGCTGCCCAGGAATGTCTCCTTTCTCTATCCTGGATTGTAGACTCCAACCTTCTCCTCTTTCCTCAGACTTCCTCATCATTCCCCTACTCTGGCCTCCTCCCAAGGCAGTCATGGAGAAAATGCTAGGATTTATCCTATTCTCTGTTTCTCTTCCATATTCACGTAATCATAGGAATGAAAGAGGAGGCAATCTGTGCCCAGCCATGTTGAGAGCTTGACATATATAGACTCATAAATTCACATGGCAACACCATTGTTTTCCCCATTTTACAAATAGAGGGAGTGAGTGTTGGGGAGATTATTCATAGGCTGCAAAGAGGCTGATAAGACTGCTTGACTCAACTCTTAGGCCTGTGGTTCTCAAGCTTGGACAGCATCAGAGTCACTTGGAGGGCTTGCTAGAACAGTTTCCTGGGACCTGTTTCAGAATTCCTGATTCAGTGGGTCTAGGGCAAGGCCTGAGAATGTACATTTCCAACAAGTTAGGTGGTGATGCTTCTGCTGCTACTGTCCAGGGATGACTCTTTGAGAAACACTAAAACCATCGTCCAGTGGGAGACGAGTTCAATCATTGACTATTATTGTTCTTTCCTTCTTGCATTTTGAAAGAGCAACTTACTCTGGAATCGCGTTCCACAGTTCATCCTCAGGTAGGACACTAAACATGAAATTCTTATTAACCAAGTGTTGTGAAACTTCTTCAGAATCAAGGACGGGAGGGTGAAGAAATTTCTTCTAACTTAACTAAGAGGTCTAATTATAACAGAGGTTGGCTGTTTCTTTAAAAGAAATGCAGTTTCTTGAGTTGTAATTATTCTACATATTATAAAACGTGGAAAGTTATGTGTTGCAGGGAGGAGGACTAGAGGCTTACATTCCTTAGTAATGAAGTACAGAAGTAGTAAAAGCCCAAGTTAGAGTATTTTTTCCAAAGTTTTACTCAATAAATATCCTGTCTCCAAAGTATCACAGATTCCAAATTAGCAGTGTGTGGATTCACGAAATCCATTCATTTCTCCATTCATGCATCCCACAAACATTTATTGAAGCCTCCATCCCATGCCAGGCATCTGCTGGGTGCCTGGCCAGGGGAGGGACATGGAGAGTAGACAGTTCTGGGATGTTGATGTTAAGAGAAATAAGATACAGACCATATCCTCGAAGAGCTCACAGGACAGTGGAAGATAAGAGTCTTGAAGCAGATGTGTGTGACTGTGCATGTGAGTGGAAAGTTGGATAAGAGGTTTCCAGACAAAGGCAATAGTGTATATTGATGAAAGCTCTGACGGACTTTATTGGCGATACATCAAGATCCCCTATTCCAGGCCACTGCATTCATCCCCCATTTGCTGTGCTGACTGCTAAGGGCTCCATGTTACCCTCTTCTTGGCCAGCTAGAGTCACTTGCCAAGGAGGTCACAGCCTGCCCCTGCCCAGAAGGTAGCCCATTGACTGACCTGTTTAAAACAGGAGTACTTCAGGATAAGAGTCCTCTCCCACCTGGACCAATTATTTGGTGCAATTCTTACTTCAGATCTTTTGCTAAGATTGAGCTAGAACTCGAATACAGTGGAAGCCACGTCCTTGCTTAGTGCCTGCTCTGACCTCTTCTTCTCCATAGTGTCTTTCCTAGTGAAAGCACATCCTCAATGAATTATGTACCTCAACCTAGCTCAGGCTCTGCTTTCACCAAGGAGGTGTAGTGGCTAACTGCATGGCCTCCGGAGCCACATACCTGCTTTTGTCATCCTGAAAACATTTCTAAGTGTCCAATGCTTGCTAGTTGTAGGAGTCTGGGTAAGTCACCCAACCTGGACTAGAATTACAAATAGGAACCCAATAGAAAAGATGTGGATATTTACCATTAGGTACAGCAGGTGGATGCCCCAATCCCCACCTTTTCTTTGCTCCATCCCTTTTTTTAAATTAAAAAAATTTTTTTTTTAATTTTTAAGATGGAGTCTCACTCTGTTGTCCAGGGGCTGGAGTACAGTGGTGTGATCTTAGCTCACTGCAACCTCTGCCTCCTGGATTCAAGCGATTCTCCTGCCTCAGCCTCCCAAGTAGCTGGGGCTACAGGCACGAGCCATTACACCTGGCTAATTTTTTGTATTTTTAGTAGTGTCAGAGGTTTCACCATGTTATCCAGGATGATCTCCATCTCCTGATCTCATGATCTACCTACCTCGGCTTCCACGCCCGGCCTCCATCCCTTTTAAGGAGCACCATTGCGTGTATGAATGCGTGTGCATGTACACACACATATGCACACACACCAGCCAAAATAAGAACAGGATCAACCAAGTGGCTTGAGGACCTGCCACATGGATGCCCTCTCCCTAAAGACTTTAAAGTTAGACTCTGCAGGGCATCCTGAATCTGATCTAGTATTTTGTAACTCTCTGAAATGTCCATCCTGGCCTTCAATCAAAGTACACTTAGATAGGCCTCTGAGACCCATCTGTGTCAGTTTAAATGCTTTTAGAAACAAGTAGTAAAAACAAACTAGCTTAAGCAATAGGGTAAGACATTTTTTTGGTGTCACACATACTGTCCAGAACTAGGGCAGATTCCAGGACTAGTTGATTCAGTGGTCAATGATGTCAGCATTGCCGGGACCTTTTTCCATGTTTCTACTCTGCTATCACCGGTGTTGGCATGCATTACACATACAACATGACAGTGGGGAACACTGAACTTCTTTGTTCCCACTTGCAAGCTACAGTCCTTTCTTTTCACCTTTATGACCTATCCTAGGTCGTGTGTCCACCCTGAACCAGTAACAATCTGCAGGAAAATACCATGCTCTGCTCAGATTAATCAAATCAAGACTTGCCCCTAGAGCTGGGGATGGACAGGAGACAATACAGCAGCTTGACCAAGGAGCCAGAACACTGGGACTCAAATCCTGCCTGTGACACTTACCAGCTATATGGCTTAGGACATGTCGTTGATTTATCTGTTCCTCAGCTTCCTTATCTGTATGACAGATATAGCAAGATGCCCACTTCGCAGGTTATTCTGAGGATTAAATTAGTTAATAGATGCCAGGCACTCTGAACAGTACTTGGCCATGTGCATGGCATGCACAAATGTTAGCTGTCATGCTCTTGTGTTGTGTCTGAACAAAACTGGGTGCCAGCACAGCAACCCTATTGCTGGGTATACACCCAAAGGATTATAAATCATTCTGCTATAAAGACACATACACACGTATGTTTATTACAGCACTATTTACAATAGCAAAGACTTGGAACCAATCCAAATGCCCATCAGTGATAGACTGGATAAAGAAAATGTGGCACATAGACACCATGGAATACTACGCAACCTTAAAAAAAGAGTTCATGTCCTTTGCAGAGACATGGATGAAGCTGGAAACCATTATCCTGGCAAACTAACAGGAACAGAAAACCAAATACCGCATGTTGACACTCATATGTGGGAGCTGAACAATGAGGACACAGGGAGGGGAACGTCACGTAGCAGGGCCTGTTGGGAGGTGGGGGGCAAGTGGAGGGAGAACATTAAGACAAATACCTAATGCATACGGAGCTTAAAAAGTAGATGATGCGTTGCTGGGTGCAGCAAACCACCATGGCATGTGTTTACTTATGTAACAAGCCTGCATGTTCAGCACATGTATCCCAGAACTTAAAGTAAAATAATAATAATAATAATAAAATACAGTGCCTTTAGGAAAGACAGGGAAGCACGTGTTAGCTAGGTGACTGGCAGTGTCTGCTGTGTTATTGCCTGTTCAGCTCAGCATTCTGAGTCAAAACATCCTGACCATGTGGATAAGGTTTAAAAACCACTTTGTTTCTGAGATGGTTCTTGGCATTCAAGCATTTGGAAATTGTAGCTTTCAGACCTATTCTCCATAATATTATCTCTCACCTGAACTCCACCTGTAGCCCATCATTACATTCTTTTGAGTTTGGGTGGGGGTGTCAGCTCCAGGAGACACTACCTCATAACAGGGGGCCAGGACCAACCTGTCTGCTCCTCTCTCAGAGCCGCACCACCATGAAGAGGGTGTCCTGGGTGGGCCGGTTTGGTTTCAGAATCAATGAGAAGACAGACTGAGTTAATCATATGGTGCCATTACAGGCCCTGAAGACCGAAACCCTTTCACTTTGGGGCTATAGAGGCAGAAGTAAGCATCAGGCTGCCCCAGAAGGATGTTGGAGACAAGAAAAGTCAGCACTGATTAATTATGGAGATAAAAGTATCAAGAGATGGTAGAAGTACCTCCTGGTGAGGCTGTTTGTAATGCCCAGTTTAGTTCACGGTCCACAGTAACCCTCAAGCTGGGGAACTGTGTACAGGGACGCTAGAATGGGTGTCAGATGGTTGCTGAATTCCTTATTGATATGCATGTGTATGTGTGCCTAGGTCTCTGGACTTTGCTAGTAGAAAGGGCTTTGGCTTCCAAGGGACTCTCAAATTTGGATGTCCAAAAGAGGTGGAAATCTACTGTTCTGGAGTGCTCTCCCCATATCAGGAAATTAATCACTTCATTTCTCTGTTCATTTATAGATGACGTCTCACCTTCAAAAGGGATATGTTAGCAAGTTACACCTCTCAGGTTCAGTAATCCACCAATCAGAACTCAAGGAAGCTCGTTGCTAGGCACCAACATGGGTTTATGTTTTGCATAAGGGTGAATATTAGTGAGACATCTGATTTATGTGGCCGCTCAGGGTCCCATTTCTCACTCAGCAAGGCTCAGAATTCCACCTGCAAATCACCTGGAATAGCTACTCAGGTGTGGCCTGGGCATCAGAGTCCATTACCAGTTCACATCCAGATAAATACAGAGATGGATAGTGTATATTTAGGACATTTTTTAGTAATTTGGCACAGTAATTTTATATCTGCCTAATCTAACAGTTTTCAAATGGGGCTTGTATTTTGTACATCTTGTATATTTCATTTGTTCTAATTATTTTGGTTGTGTTTTATAAAATTATTATTAGTCTAAAATATATATGATAAAAAAAAAAAACTAGTCTTGATATAGTTTGGGAAGAATTAACCCAAGGAATCTTCACCAGCTTCCTGCACTGAGCTAAGAGCACAGCATGGCTCTGTCCTGGTACCTCTGGTTCCCACTCCCACATCTGTTGGGCTGCTGAGTTGGGGAGATGGGAGATAGATGAGCCTGATGCAGAAACACAAATGTGAAACTTCTTTAAAGGCTCCTGTTAACTAGAAAAGTCATAGAATTTGTGGCTCATTCCAAAATACATCAACTTTTGTTTTAATGTAAAAATCAAGTCTTTTTTTCATTTGTTTATTTTCCTTTAAAATATCAAATAAAATTTTAATTCCAACAAGATGCACTAAGAGTTGTTAGTTAGTTTGTTAGTTAGTTGGTTTTGCCCCGTGGCTTTGTGCGCCTTTAGAAACACCATTATACACCCCTGGGGAGTAGCAGTATTTGTTATTTTGGGAAGCAGCTTTGCAGAATATATACAACAGCATTTAGATCTCAATTTCAGATTTAAAAGTAACTTATACTCTTACAATATAGTAGTCAGTGTAGCTTTAATATATAAGAGCAAATTCTTATATAGCGTTTATTATGTGCTAAGGAATGTTATAGGTGCCTCTTCTACATTAGCTCATATAATCCTGAAAGCACTCCTTTGAGACAGGTGCTATTAATATTATTGCCATTTTATGGGTGCAATACTGATGCACAGGGATTCTGACTCTCTTGCCCAAGGTCACACAGCTAGTTAGTAGGTGGTAGAGCTCAGATTTCCACCCATTCATGCTTAGACACTGGGCTGAACTTCCCACAGCCTTCCAAATGGAGCAATTTCAGAGGCTGGGTCAACTCAGTAAACTACTAGCTGCATGAAGATAATGCATTTGACTGAGGACCAAAGACTTATAGGGAAGCCACCGTTACACACAGTTCTTGACAGATTCTGCTTGGATTAAATTGATTGGGTTCGGAAAATGCAAAATAACTTTTAATGCACAATTTGCTCCGTTTTCTGCTACCTGTGTGATAGTCTCAGGTTGAGTTGAAGTGGAGAAGAATTGAGTTTGGGGCTGTCCAGTTCAAGGCCCCTTGCCTAGAGCAATTTGCTGGAAAATTTGGGACAATTTTATAGCCACAAGTAGACCCCATCAATTCCACTAAATTTTTTGGCCATGCCTTGTTTAGTCATGGCTGTGAAGATTCAGCCTTTGTGAATTATCCACACGCCAGCCCACATCAGCATTCGATTTGGTGTTTCAAGCATCCCATTTGGTTTTGAAATTAGTTGAAGAGGATGCTATTTAGGGGCCATGCGAAAAAATATATAATCTGTCTTGTGCTTATGAAAAAAAATTGCTGTGTTCTGATTAACTGCACGTGACGCTGAGATATATCCCTGTGAAAATGACCTCCATTTGCAGCCTGATTTTGATTTGCAGGCTGTGGAATTAAATTCCACCTCATTGGTTTTATGTTTCTCTCATCGTTTGTCCATTCATTCACCAAATATTTATTGAGCACCAACTATAGCCAGACCCAATGGTAGGTGCTTGTGCGGAAGAAGAGGAGGAGGATATTCAATGATGAATAAGACACGGTCTCTGCCCTTGAGAAGTTCATGGTTTTGTTAGAAAGACAGATATATACACATATAATGACAGTGAAGGGTATGTGCAAATCCCAGTCCAACACCTATTACAGGTCCCAAATTAATTGATTGTCTAATAGCTTGGTTACTTTGGTTAAGGAAAATACCAGTTAACACTGCCTGCGATTATTAACTGAACTATTATTTATTATTTATCTACAATGAAAATGGAAATAAGCAATTGGATGCCTATAAGGCTGACTTCAGGATGTTGAGTACAAGTGGTAACATTTGTCTTCTTGGTATACTCCTGTCAGAGGCAAGCCAACACGCAAAGACCAGGAAGCATTTCTCTGATGCACCTGCATTAATCCCAGGTTTTGTTCCTCCATTTATCCCTGACTTCACAAAACACTTCTGTATCGGTAACAGAATTGCCTTGTGGCTACAACCTCTGAAGATAGGCATCAGAAGTTAAGTGACTTGCCTAAGGCCATCCAGCTAGTTGCTGGTAGAAGAGAGCCCTTGAACCATGTCTTCTAAATCCAAGAACTGCATCCTGTCTGGTTGATCGTGCCGCCCTAATTAGTTATTGAACACCTATTGTATATTCAGTATTAGACTCACTGTATGATTGGACAGCATAATTTTAATATCCAGATGCTGGGTTGTCTAGGTTACCTGGCCAGTCATTTGATGAATGTAGGTTAAGAAGCCATTGTATACTCACGACAGGAATGGCCTGTTACATTAGCACTTTGATGAACCCATTAAGGAAAAACAGAAGCTTCCAGCGCTAACTCTCTGTGGTCCACTCAGAGAGCTTCCTTGCCTTCCTGGCCTCACAACCTTAATGTTTTCCTTCATTTATTAACCCAAATGATTCTCTGGAACCATTGGGGATGGTCAAACAAAACAAAACAAAAAAGCAACACAAACTATTTTTTCCCGTTTTTGTTATAGGTTTTGACTTAAATGGAAATCTCAACTCAGCTTTTTGAAAGTCAAAGTGGCCTTTGTGTTTGGAAATTAACTTTTTACATCCCCCAGGGGGTAGTTATTACTCGCTGGATACTTTTAAGAACTTAAATGTGATCAATTAATTGATGGTAAAAATTATATTATGTAAATGCAAATTCAGAACTGAGTTTGGTGTTCACAGTGGCCTGAAAACATTTTAAAAGGTCAGGTTAGGCCCGAGGAAATTGGAAGTTGTAGTTCCTGCTATTAAAAAAGAAAAAAAAAGAACAAAAGAAAAAAACGAGTTTGCAACAAACTCAGTAATGAAGACCAGAATTTTTTTTTTCTTTTCTTTTTGACAGTGTTATCACAAGCTGTTATCGTAATCTAACTGTACCATAGAAACTACAATGTGAAGGAATCAGGCGAGCTTTTGTTCAACGCTTTTTGTTAGAAATCCTACTCTACAAGCCTTATCAAGCTTATAAAGCTCATAAACACTGGAACCCCAAACAACTTCAGAAGATAGAAAGACAAAACCAGAGAGAGAAAAAAATAGAAAAGAATGGTGATAAAATGAAATTGAAGAGGGTTACACAAAAGACTCTGAAGCCATTAATTTTTATAGCTGATGCAGCTACTAATATTTTATGAGGTTTGGAAATATGAGTACAAAAAATACCCTGATATCTGCCTGAGTTCTCTTTCTGTTGTTGTTCTGATACAAAGATAAGCTCATCTTATTTGTACCTTGAACATGGCCTTATTACAGTTAAATACTCTTATAGTAGAAAACGTTCTGTTCACTGGAATTTTTCCAAGTCAGTGTTTTCATTTTTGTTCAGTTTGGTTTTCCACCTTTTCCAATAGAAATTCATGGACTCCTTTATGTGTCATTTCTTTCCCTTGTCCCTTTTTTTCTTTCTTCTTTTAACTTATCAGAGCTTATTTCCAGTTAAATCGCAGCAGGGTTTATGTTTACTAGCTTTCCTGGACTATACTGCATGCGAGGTCTCCATTTAAATGTAGATTTTGACTTTACACTGGGGAGGTAGGTGAGAGCCTTTCCGCTGCAGAATTAACATCAAGGTGAAAATATAAGCTCAAAATAGATGCTGTGTTTCCATAAGTGAAGCTATGTAAGTCCAGTTTGAGTATTCTGAGACATTTATTCACAAGTTGCCTTGTACCCCACAGGGGCAAACATTGTACAAGTCAGATCTATATATTTATTAAGGCCACAACACAAAACTTTAGGTCAAGGAAATAAATTGCCGAAGGGTAGCCCAGAAACTATTATAGACACACTGATCCAGATGTAGTGGGGAGCTCTACTCACGACCTTTTAAATTAATGATAAATAGGACTAAGAGGGTATATTTAATAACTGTTCACACCTCTTTTTCTTGTTCAGGAGTCATTTGCACTCTGAAGAAATGGAATACAAAATATATACTCTAAGTAAAGCTTAATCTAAGCAGAACTTTGAATCATAGCCCCCACTCCCTACACATTTTTTTTTTTTTTTTGCTTAACCATGGTAGATATCTATGAAGTTCATTTTAAAGTCAAAAAAAATCCTATTTTGCCCTCTCTCTTTTGCCTCATTTTATTTATAGGCCATTAAAGAGGGCAGGGAGAGAATTTAAGTATCCATATTTACATCTAGATAACTTATCTAGGGTTTTTTTTTTTTCCAGCTATTCATGGGCCAACCCTACTCCCAAATGACATGAATTTGGAGCTTTTAGCACCATCCAAATAACTCAGTGAAGAAAAGTACGTAACTTTGTCGAGAGTTCTTCCAAAAACCTGCACCATTGAGCCTATAAGTAAAGTTGTTCTAGTAGAAGCATATATCCTGATTGGATTTATCAAAAACATGGTGCCCTCCTTCTCCTAATGCCCCAAGTAGAACCCTAATCATTCCATAGAGAAACGTTTTCTACCCTAAATTATAAAGGATATTAGTCCACTACCATGGCCCAAACCATGTGGTCTAAACCACTGTGTGTCTGGGTTATTTAACATCTCTGGACTCCAGTTTGTCTGTTTGTAAATTGAGAATAATAATAGTACTTATACCATGAGCTATGTAAATGACATTATTCTTCAGAATAATGTCATTTAATGCAGGAAAGGGGTTGAGAACAATGTCTGGTACAAATAGACACTCAATAAATACTGGAAATCCACTCACACATACACATGGATATGTGTGGATACAGAATTCTCTCTTGAAGACTTCAGGAGCCAGAGAGAAAGGAGTGTCTCTAACCTAAAGTCAACTATCATTTACTCTTCTGGAAATCTGGATTACAGGAGTGGGGAAGAACTTGATAAGTAAATGGTAGGAGAGTAAGGTCAAAAGCAGCAGACCCTGGAAGAAACAGGGGAGGAAGAAGACAAAAAGATTTTAAAGAAGGCCCCCAGGTGCCTGACTTCGCTCACAGGCTCTGGGATCTCCGGAGAAATTCAGGGCTAAAAAAATGAAGATACCCTCACCACTTTGACAGCCTGACCAAGAATGCCATCCTTTGCCCCTCATCTGGTCTAAATGCTCGGTTTACAAATGCGTGTTGCTCAGCATCGTGTGTTATAGATGCTTTATGTTTATTCAAGAACTCAGTTTCCAGACATGCGGTTCACCGCAATAGACAGCTGTTGATACTCTGATCCCATGAGCATTGTAATATGTTTAAAATTGCGACACTTTTAAAACCAGATGTTCTACATAAACTGTATGCAGGGGGAATAAAGAGAAAAAAAAGGGGGGTGGGGAGAAGGAAAAGAGGATAGGCAGATCTGTCATTTGGCAAAACACCGGAGCTCCTCAAGCTCATAGAATATTCACAACAAGACTAAAATGAGCCCCATAAAGCTTGTTCTGGGGTTTCTTCTGCAGAAAAGATTAAAGTAAAATTGTTTTAACAGAAAGAAAGCTCCATCCTCAGGAAAGACAAGCAAGGGAACTGCAGCTAAAGGGAAGGTCAGCCTCTGGCTCCGCTGTGATTCTGAGGTTTTGGCTCCAGCTGTTTTCCAGGATACGTGGGATATGCACTGAGTATTTCACTGGTTCCTAATCTCTTCCGAGGTCCTATGTGTATTGCTCAATTTTACAAACAGCCTCTACTTCTCTCCCAAGAGTTCCTTTTGGGTGGAACAGCTTGTAGGATGCATTGTTGCAGTTATGTGATTATGAGGGGGTCCTCTGGCCTTAGACTACCTGGGTTCAAATCCTGGCCCCACCTCTTGGTGAACACCCATGGGTACATTACTTCATCTAAGTCTCCGTGTCTCTCTTCGTGAAATGGGACCATGATGGCACCTCCGTAATAAGGAAGCGAAAGCATTTAGCATACCACTTGATGAACTCTAAACATTTCATGCATTCTAGATACTTTATATGTAAGCCTTTTCCCCAATTCAAACTACTTAAGACTAACTTGCTTTGAGAGGAGTTTGGCATCTTTACTTCTCCCCTGGAATAATTGTATAATTTCGGGTGTCCTCAAGTTAGTCCTGGAAATCACTAGTCCACCTAATTGGAAATGACCAGTTTGGAGAGTAGTAGAATGGTGGCATGCGGTAATGGAAAGGTGGCACCATCAGACAGATCTGGGACCCCACCCAGGATCTGCACTTTGCAAGCTATGTGGCCTTTTCCAACAGCCTCACCTGGTCATGCCCTGACTTTCCACCTGAATTCTTAGGAATACCTTTCCATCTCAGAGAGGATGTAAAATTAAAAGGAGCCAATTCAGGTTAACTATCTGGCATACAGTTGGCACTCAATCAGTTTTATTTCTCTTATTCCATCTCTATATGGCTCCTGAAAATGCGTTTTGTATATTTATCAAATAGCTTCTGCCCAAGTACAGGATTTATCAAATTATGTTTCTATTTGCTCATATACTCCTCTGCTAAAAAAAAAAAAAAACAACTAATCAATAAAATAAACAAATGCAAACAAAAATAATAACAAAGAAAAACATCTGAGCAAATCAAAAGTTATAGTGGGTATACACTGAATGCTGCTTACCTCTCCAGTCCAATCTTATGATTCCACCCCGTCCTAACCTCTGAGCCAGCCACCCTGGAACCAGTCACCTCCTTCAAAACATCTCCATCTCCCTCACCCTTGGCCTTCTCATTTCCTGTCACATTTTGGCCTCAGCCTTTTGACTGTTCGTGTCTCAGCTTACTCAGTTTAGACCTCAGTTCCAGAAAGCTTTCACTAGTATTTGTCCCACTCCTTTATGTTCTCTTGATACTTAGTGCTTACCCTCATCTCAGCCTAGCGTCCACTGTGTTATCTTTTCCCATGTAATTGTCTCTCTTATTAGACTATAAAACGTTTGAATGCAGGGGTGATGTTCTCTTGGCCATGTTACCTTAGGATCCAGTGCAATCAGTTCCTAGGGAATTAAATAAATGCTTGGTTAAAGTATAAATACATAAGTGCACAGATTGAGGATTGGATGAATGGGTGGGTGGGTGAATTAATGATAAGGGAGGGGATGGATGGATAGGTGGATGATTGGATAGATAAATAGATAGATGCATGGATGAGTGGATGGATGAATGGATGGATTGATAGGTAAGTAGATGGGTGGATGGATGGGTGGAGGATGGATGGATGGATGGATGGGTGGATGGACGGATGGGTGGGTGGATGGGTGGATGAATGGATGGATGGATGGATGAGTAGATGGATAGATGGGTGAGTGGATAGATGAATTGATGGCTAGATGGGTCAGTGGATAGATGAATTGATGGATAGATGGGTATATGGATGCATGAATGAATCACTTAGGCCTGGAAAAGTGGGTATCTGACATCAGCTACATTTTCTGTAGTTTAGTTGTAAGGTCTGCCAGCTGAATGTGGTCAGGTAATCAACAATGATAGTGAATAGACTATGTGATTAAATCTTTTCTTTGTGGTAGATGGACTTTATCTTTTTGGTAGGTTCTGAAGTCCTCTGTGTGGCCTACTTGGCTGTGACCAGTCAGCTCTGCTTACTTCTCCAGCCTCAATTCTCATACTGGCTGTCTTTTACTCTGTGCTGCAAGCTGGCCACTGTTATCTCTGCTCCTCTCCATCTGTGAGGTCTCCCTGGCTACCGTCTCTTAGCCATATCTTTCTTCCACTTTCTCCTGCCTGACTCCTACTCATCCTTTTGGGCTGAGCTTCAGTATAGCTCCTTTAAGTGAAATTTCCTTGACTTACAACCACTTTTACCCTAAGTCCCCAAACTGAGTCAGGGCTCTCTGTTGTTTGTGCTTGCACCACAGCACTTGCCACAATTCTAATTAAGTGGGAATTGGTGTGATTACTGGTTTAATGTCTGCCTCCTCAACTGCAGTGTGAACTTGAAGAACCAAGTTGTTAGTATTCACTGCTGTAACACCAGGGCATTTCCGGGGCCTGGCAGAGTATGTACTTCAGAAATAACACTTGTTATTGAAATTAATATTTTGGGAGTAGGGGCCCATGCATTCCACAATACTGTTTTTAAAATGCAGAATTGGTAATAGGTGGCATGAATTAACGTAAATGTACTAGTTGTTTAAAGCACATGTCCATCTGGTCAGTCACATGTGATTGTTTAGTCATGGGGATGGCAAATACATAAAATATGAAATCTCAGATTTCATATTAATTCAAAGAAGTCCACAGTAGATCTCCAACTTGGAAAAATGAAGTGAAGAGCCACCACTCTGGAGTCTGAGAAGAGCCCATATTATCAAAGATTCTTGACAACTCTCAGAGCCCCTGTCCACAGTCCCAGGCAATGTTGAGGTTTGCGTTTTCCATCTGTGCCAGCTTCCCCCAACACAAGCGTCCTTTACAGCTGTATGTTACACACGAAGAATATTCTGGGTCACTTGAAGTCATCGATGATTCATGCCTGTGGAATGAGTCTGTCAACAAGAAAGACACACATGGAACAGAGCAATGTGCATAGCAGATTCCCTCCTTCAGGGAAGAAACTCTCCAAAAACATCTGGGGGAGAAACAGACCTTAGTGGTCCACAGGATGGAGGATGTGAACATCAACCTCCTGACACCCTGGGAGAGGAGAGGGAGAACCAAGCAGCTAGCTCCTTTTAGAATAAGAGTATGTAACCCCATGGTGACTAGATACCTAATCACATAAGTCACGGTAAAGGGTCAATGACAATAGGCAGCAAGTATTATTTACTATGTGCCAGACACTGTGCTCAGTGTTTGCCAGACATTCTTTATTCACTATTTACTTAAATCCTTCCAACCACCTGGTGAAGATGGGTACTGTTATTATCTCCCTTTACGTAGGATCAAACAGAGCCTGCCTTCTTTTAATAATGGGGAAATGGAAGCATGAGATTAAAGGTCTTGCCAAAGGCTGCGCAGCTAGTAAGTAAGTAGCAAGACATAATTTGAATCCATTTCTGTGCAATGCGAAAGCCTATGATCTTTCTTCTGTCTGCTGTTATGTGTTGACCCATGCCAAAGTTTCTGAAATTCAGAGAAAAAGGAAAGCTTTCTGGCAACTCAGCAAAGGCAATTATGAACAAACCCAGACTGTGCCTGGTAAATGTGTATGTCTGGCTGGAGTGGACTGTGAATGTTGGGGAGGAAAGTCAAGCAGGTTAGAAAAGGCTGACTTGGTCATGGGGCATCTCAATTCTTAGAGATGGGTTCTAGTTTCCATCCTCTTTGTAACACGGATCCCCTGACCCATTCTGAGCAGCAGTATAGTTTGTTAAGAATTATTTTTTGGAGTGGATTGTTGGAAGAGGATGGAGGCAGGGAAGCAAACCAGATGCCATGCAATGACTTATTTGGGGAAACTGTGGAGTGGGAAGAAATGGGTTTTGATTGGGATGAAATGGGTTTTGATCAGGATGAGTGAAAAGAAGAAGGGTATTGAGTCTGGACTTCAACAGCCTCTTGTTCTGTAGCCAGCTATGGCCAGCTGCCAATTTCAGCAGCAGGAAGTAGACACTCTGAATGGCAATTAATTGATCCACTAAACTAGCCGAATGTTTGAAAGGGAGATGGAAGCACCCATGGCACGTGACTAGCAGAAGACACCTCCAGTCACAACTGTGGTCATGTCTATGTGCTCTTTGGTTTCTTGTTTATCTTGACTGACATAGCAAGCCATATCAATAGCTCTATTTTTTTGGGGGGGAGGGGTAGAAACAGGCGTATATATGTTAATAATATGAAATGACCAAATTATCTCTTCCCAAATGTCCAAATGAAGAGGCACTTTCAAATCCAATGGAGAAAAACAACAATTCTTGAGTTGTTGCATGATAAAGAAAAAAAAGACATATCTGTCTGTTACCTTTGTATCTGAATGATAATATGACTGGCTATAAATGTTAGGTGTCACATTTTCTTTCCCTGAGGGTATTTTACACATTGTACCACTGTCTTCTAGTATTGAATTATCACTAACATAAAGTCTGAAACCAGTCTAATTTTTTTTCCTTATAGGCGACTTAACTGGATTGTCGTGAGATTCTCACTTTTTCTTGGCAACTTGAGAACTCTGCCAAGACATGTCTTAGTATTGGTTAATTTCTACCAGTTTCTCCTGGAGCACTTTATGCTTTCTCTTAAATTATATCTTTGAATGTTTTTTTCTGTTTTATTTACATTGCTGGGTCCTTGCTTTAGACATGCAGTTGTGTTATGTTTAATCTTTGTGGTCTTTCAGAGTCATTAATTAATTTCTAATCTCTTTTAATTATTTAAAACTGTAAACTCATAAGTTACATTTTAGGAAAACATTCTTGATACATATCATTAAATATGTCTTCTAAATTTTTCTCATTTCTTTAGTGTAGTTTAGATATATCAGCTATACATATACTTAACATACATCAGTTCCGTCAAATATGCTTGTATTACTTTATTCCATTGCTATCATTTTATCTTGAATCACTTTTAATTTTTGCCTTTTACTATTATTTTATCTTATTTATTTATTTTGAGACAGAGTCTTGCTCTGTCACTTAGGCTGGAGTGCAGTGGTGAAATCTAGGCCTGACTAATTTTTTTTTTTTTTTTTTTTGGTATAATTAGTAGAGATGGGGTTTCATCATGTTGGCAAGTCTGGTCTCAAACTCCTGGCCTCAAGTGATCTGCCCACCTCAGCCTCCCAAGTGCTGGGATTGCAGCTGTAAACCACCATGCCCAGACTGTCATTATTTAATTTTAATCACTTGTCTCAAGTCAGTCTTTCTGTTCTTAGTTACTCGTCAGCAATTCTTCCTTTAGTGGCTTACAAATCAGTGTCCAAAGGTATTGACTTCTGTGGAGGCTTTTTCTTCTTCTTAGTTTTTCTGTGTTTGGCCATCTCATTTCTCATCTGTTTCTACTATTTTATCATTTATGTCTCAAGCCCTTATAGGTCTGTTGTGAGGTCATTCTTTGCTTAACCTCTTGGAACAGTTGACTAAGTGTGCATAGTTACTAATGCCTCATTCCCTTGAGACAACCTTTTCACTGGATCATACTGCTTAAGAACATTCTAACATAAGGTGCAGTTGTCTTGATTTGCTGCTTGGGGAATGGGGAGTTTGGAGGATTTGGATAGAAATAAGATGCTCATGGCACAGTCAAGCCTGTCATTAGCCAAGATGTGTACTAGAGCCTTCCCGAATGAGTACGCCTTAACCAGCAGCATTTTAGGGACTGGAACTTTTGATTTATTCTGAATATTGTTAGAAATGCAGATTTTTCGGTCTCACCCCACCTCCCAGACCCACAGTACCCAAATTAACAAGATCACCAGGTGATTTGGGTGCACATTAAGGTCTGTGGGTCCCTGTCCTAGGACACTACCACAGCAAAGATACTGCTTCAGAGATCATCCACTCCTTCCTAATGTCTTTAAAAATGGTTTTTACCTACACTCTGTGAAGAATGTCTTAGAAAGACTGCTCTCAGCTGAGAGAGAAGGCTCGTGACTGTATTTGAAGCTGTAGAGTTTGTTGATATTTTTCAAAGTGTGAACTCTTGTCAGCTGAGATTTACTGCCTATTTGAAGGAGAGAATGGCTGCCTGAGTGAACATGCTGATCAATAATTCAAATTAAGAAATCCCATTTTTAACACTCACACCACACCAGAAAGATGGCCGGCCCCATGTTGTAATTATTACAAACTTCAGCTATTAGAGATTCCACTCTGATTCCTGTATCCAAGAAAAGAGAAAGATGAGAAAAACCACTCTGCTTCTCTTAAGAGACTGTGCTACTTTAAGACATGACCAATGGTTGGTATTATCCCTGCAGAAATCTTTCACTGTGGGCTCTATCCTATTTTTAAAAAGTATGTACTGGGTCTCCTTTAATGAAGATGGAGGCACTGGGTTGAGAGTAGAATATGGAGCTCACAAACACAAGAGAATGTTTCCTGAAGATCCAAATATATCTAACATCCTAAATGTGGTTTTGAGGCACTCAGGTCTCTTGGGCTATGATTTGTTTTCTGAGAGGACAGTTCAAGAGAACGTGGTTTTGCAGGGCATCATGAGAAATGTGGGTTACATAAAAGAAAGCGCTTCCTCACAGCATGAGGCAGAAATCAATGAGAGGATTGTCTATGAGTGCCTCAGCTTCAGCAATGTCTTTATACACCTAATGGATGGCCAAGTGGATTAGAAGAGTATTCTCACTGGAGGCTGAAGGATACAGTTGATGACCTTCAGAGGTATTTGCCAATTTTTCTGAATTGTAGCTATGTGACAAAACCAAAATATTTTCTAAAGTTTTTTTTTAAAAAAAGCAGCATAAATCTGTGGTTCAGTGCTTGTAGCACAAAATTCAGAGTGTTGATTGCACTGACTTCAATACTCTTTTCAGTGGAAGTGGAGAAATTGTCCATGAAAGCAGAGTACCCTGTAGTATCTTAAAGTGCACCGCTTCCAACCTTCCAGTTTTCCTTTCTTATTCACGCTAGATCCTTATACTAGATTAGGATCCAAGTAGTGTCTACTTTCTAAAAAATGTGAGATAATATAAAAATGGGAACATTATATAATTGAGGATCTAGTATGCTTCAATCCAATTAAAATGAAATTGGACAATCCTCTAGGACGGTCCTCTGATCAATTAAAAAGAAATCGGACTGAAGGTTGGGAAACATACTAGATCCTCAATTACACAATGTTCCCATTTTTATATCATCTCACCTTTAAAAATGTAGGCACTACTTGGATCAAAACATTTAATTCTCTTAAGGGACTCAGAGGCAGATACTGTTATTATCCTGTTTTATGGATAAGATAAAAATGAGGCTCAGAGAAACTAAATCACTTCCCCAAGATAACTTGCCTCAACTTCTGAAAGTCGGAAATTGAACCCAAGTGATTTAACGTTAGATTCAGTGCTTTTAGTAAGTACACGAGGCTGTCCCTCAGCTAACAGTATTGAGTGCCAAGTGCGGTCCTACATTTTTACATGTCCTACATGGATAAGAATAGAATATACAGATGCGAAGAAGGTCTAGAGTGGAGCTGGAGGAAAAGTCTTGAGAATGGCCCTTGAAGAAAGTTAGGAGGCCAGATAGGCATAAAAGGTAGAAAGCACCATTATCCAAGATCTTCTAATAATAGTAGTTAGATGTAGTTAGATACTACACATATGCTGGCCATATTCCTGTTCTGTTTTTCATTAGGAATGCTTTTGTCTGCAAGTAACAGAATACTTGATTCCAGAGGTACACACAAATGAAGATTTAGTGTTTCCTTGTTGCATGACATCCGTGGTAGGTAGTATCTAGCATTAGCCTAATATATTGGTTCTCAACCAGGGATAATCACCTCATCCCCATGGGTCATTTGGCAATGACTGGATGCATTTTTGGTTATCAGAAATGGGGGATACATGTTTTGCTTGTTGCTAAACGTTCCTGGCATCTAATGGGTAAAGTTCAGGGAGGCTGCTAAACATTCCACAATGAACAGGACAGGTCTACAGAATAAGAATCATCTGGCCCAAATGTCAACAGTGCTAAGGCTGAAGTCTGGATCCAGTAGTGAATCCTTGCAGAAATCTTCTGCAGGCCCATCTCTCTGCATTTCTCTTGGCCTTTGCCTCATGACCTCATATGGGCTGCTGAGTCACATCCTCATTCCAGACCAGAAGATAATGGGTGGGAGAAAAGGTGCTTGCCATATCTTTGTCTTCTCCATTTTTCAGAAGGAAAAAAAGTGGCTGCTCAGAACCCTGAGAAGACTCCACTTCTCCATGATGGCCAAAACCAGGTCCCCGTTAGAGAATTTAGGATAGACAATGTTCTGCATAGGATCTTGCTGCCCCAAACAAACTCGGGGTCTCTTAGCAAGGAAGAAGAGTCCTGAGCTTCCCACAATTAGTGTGTGCCATATCAGGCCAGTGTGTTAACTGCTATTCTTCATTACCGTAGGTGGCTGTTTTTCCGATCAGTCATGCAGAAGCCATACAAAGTGCAGTAACCACACCCACTTTAATGGTGTTAAAGCAGGCTCCTAAGTCTGTCAGCATCTCTACTTAAAGGGCTACCCCCATCTCCCCAAAGAAAATGTTTTTAAAGCATCTTTTCCCATTGATAAATCGTCTGGGCAGAGACAGATTGAATTATTTATCTGGACTCTGAAAATCAGGATGGTTTATTCTCAATGCGGCTGTTGTCCAATTTTAGAAAATGTATTTGTGGAGCAATAAATAACAGTATTACTCCCAGCCTCCTTTTATTGCTGTTTAAGTCATTCATTCAACAAATACGTAGTGGGCTCTGATCGTGAGCACTGGGCTTGAGTACAAATTATAGATATGGTAAAACTTCTAGAGTATAAGCTTTTTGAGAGCAGAGTTGTATTATCCTAATATCCATCATAATATCCCTAGAGCCTAGCACACCAAATGGCTCATGGTCAGATTGAAATACATTTATTAAATGAATGAATGCATGCAGCATTATCTTCATAGAGATTATCTGCTAGTTGAGGGTGGTGGTGGATGCAGAAAGTGCATGTTATAATGATGTACTTCATAGGAGGAATCAGATCCTCTAGGATGGTCCCCTGATTGAGTTCTGGAGGAATCAAAAAAGATTTTCAGAAGGAAAGTCTATATGAGCTGAAAAACAAATATGGAGAAGAGTAAATGTCAGTAGATCCATGTTATACCTTCGACGTGCTCACCGCTGCTGGAGTCCTCTTCTCTTATCCATATTGCATTAATATTTTAAGAACATATGTATAATTTCATTTTAAAAGATAAACAATTTATTATAAGGTTTAAACATTTCCTCCAAGTTCTACCAACTTGTGAGCCTATGATTCAGGTTCAATAATTCTGACTTGCATAAATATCAAGATATGCTTTCTTTTGGAGATTTCACTCCATACCAGAGACAGAGGGAAAAAGAAATGGTCAATATTCAGACTGCCTTCAGAGTATTTTACAGAGGCTGCCTTTGTGGGTAGATCAGAGGAGCTTCTTGCTGCCAGCAAATGTGCTTCCATTTCTTCCACTTCCCACCCTCCTACTTCACCCTTTTCAACCTCCACATTCTGGCATGGCATGTCCAGGAAGCTGCAACCTTCTTACTGACCACTGAAGGTGGGAGACAGCCTAGATTTCTTACACAAAGCTCCCTCCTGGGGATGCTTTTATGACGTCCATGGTTGGGGCAGCTTCCATGATGCTTCTGTGGAGGAGGGAATCATAATTCTCTCCAGATTAAGAAGCAACATGCCAGTGTGAGGAAGGCTCCATTGCCAGGGATGAATTCACCAAGTAAATAACTCATGACTCAGATCCAGCCTGGTCACTTCACAAATTTCTTTCTTGACCACGTGGCCTAGAGAAGAACTGCTGTCACTCTCCACCCCCGTATGTGCTTTATCAGCACACTGATGAGACTGTGGCACTGAGGTTTGTCATGTGCGTCCCTTGTTGCCATTTGTGAGCTCTTTTGTTCGTGTGTTTATTCAACTAATGTTTATTGAGCACCTACAATGTGTTTGGTGGACGTGACATGGAATGAGACAGACCCAGGAGTCCCTGTCCTGATGGGTGTGATATGCAAGAGGGAAGACAGTGAATGAAATACTAGATTGTACTAAGGGGCAATTAGAAACAGAGGTGCACACTTGGATGATAATGTGCTCTGGGGACACTTAACAATAGGTCTGGCATATGCATCAATTCAGGGTAGGTGCTGCAAGAAATATGTGAGCCGAGGACAGAAAAATTATGACAAGGGCTGTCTTATTATTTGTCTTGTGTCTCTAGAGCCTAGTAGGGTGCCTGGAACAAAAAAATAAATGTGTGTTAACAGGACGAAATAAATGGCCCTCCCGCAGAGGTGTCTTCTGGATCCTGCTCCAGAAAGTGGAGCTGAGACCTTCCCCATTCCCTCTCCTGCAGCTAGAGGCCTCCGCATTCACCTTAGTGTCATGCACACCATTCTCCACCCTCTGCAGTGATGATATTTTGCAATCACAAAGTGGATCGTGTCCCCCCTGCACAAGTCTCCCCATGCTTCCCCAAGGCAGGTAGGGAAAGCCACCTCTATTGAGCTCTCTATTTCCATAACATAGATCTTCTTGTGGATTCTGGAATTCTTCACACATTCTTTCTATTGCAACTTTGAACATGCTGTTCTCCTCGCCCTGTGCCCTTTCCAGTTTTCCTCACCCGGTGAACATCCTTGCATTCTTTCAGAGCCCAAATGTGGAATTCCGTTTGATTATGCTTTTCCCAACTCACTTTGATATAGGGAGGATCCCTGAGGATGGAGTCATGACTGTTCATGAGCCTGACTTCTCCACTAGACAGTGGGAGCCTTCCTCGAGGATGCAGGCATTATTTTATTAACCGTTGTTTCCCCAGCACACTGTCTAAAAGGCTGTAGGGACTCGATTAATATTTCTAAAATAAATTGGGCATTTTTCACTGCCCTCCAGGAGTATTCACTATGAGACACAAAATAGTAGCCTTTTAGTTTTCTAAAAGTGATAGCTACCATTACAGGCAAATCTTATAGTTATTTATTAGATGCAGAAAATGGTTTTTCTGTGCAGCATTTGGCTTTTGTTTATACTTTATATGCTGTACTTCAGGATGAGTAACCAGTCTGGCAGTGCCCATGCTGAGGCTTCTTGCCTAGACGTCTTCCAGGTGTCTGAAGATCACCAAGGCAAACGCATTTCAAGAGCACCTCATAGACAGTTCCCCTTCGCCCCTCAAAAAACCATCTGTAGTAGAAAGCTCTTGCCAAAATCTTTATTCTCCAACATTCTGCCTGCTAGAAAACTGAAGGAGGAGCAGTTGGATTGCACTTCTGAGTGACTTTCTCTAGAAGAGAGCTGTAAGTCCGCAGAAATAAGCAAGCAAGCCCCAACCTCACTACTGAACCAGTTAGAGACAGCTCTAGGGAAAAGATACCCAGAGAATGCATCCGTTAATTTGGATATTTTCCTTATTGGTTATCAAGAAATGATATGAAGTATATATGGACTGTAGTGAGTATCACTGTGATCACTTTGCAAGGTCGATTTATCTTCGCCATTTGAGCCTTGAGTGGAAGTGTATGTCACTGCAGAGCCCAAAGCTGTAATGAACTTAAACTTCACAATAGCTACAGGAAATTCAGCAGTGTCATTTCAGAATACGCTATCTCATTCATCAAGTTAATACCAGGGTTCTATGGACAGGATGTTCAGGGGCTGATACAGCTTTTGAAGCACATAGTGACTCAACAAAAATAACTTTGATAATTTATATAATTGACCACGTATGACATGTATTTGCCTGAAGTTCCCAGCAAGGTAGCAAATAAATTGTTCTTATTTCCGATTTTAAACCCACTCCAGCTACATCAAAGAGTTATTTGCAGAGAGAACTGTTGCCTATTTCAAGTGGCAGTTCAGAATGTTTTCAAAATGTTTTTCCAATGAAATTGGAAATAATTATTATTTGATACTAAAGTCACTTTTTTTTTCTTGTTTTTAGACAAGAGGCTTAAGAAAACTTGACAACATTGCTGAATTGGGATTAGGAAGACAGGAGACGTTCTCTCATTAGTGTTGGGTCTTAGTCATTTTTAATGCCCCAGATCTCAGGACCATCATCCATAAAATTAAAAGATCAGATTAAAGGGTCTCACTTCCACTCTATCTTATATGATTATATTTCAAAAGATAAGAAGTTACAAGTTGAATAACATAACTTCCGTCCACACCATGCTTTCATCCTTGTGAGGAAGGGTGGATAAAAGTCCAGCCTAGTTAACTCAACCTAGAGCTCTCTCACCACTATAAGAAAGAGTAAGAAACGTCTATTCAGAGCTTTTGCCCATTTGTAAAACATATGATAATTAGGCTTTTTCCTATAAAGTTGTTTGAGCTCCTTATATATTCTAGTTATTAACCCCTTGTCAGACGGGGAGTTTACAAATCTTTTCTCCCATTCTGTGGGTTATCTCTTTACTTCGTTGGTTGTTTGCTTTGAGGAGACGTCATGCTCCATGAAGTGATTATTTCACATTGCATGCCTGTGTCAAAACATCTCCACAAATATATATACCTACTAGGTAACTATACAAATTTTTAAAAATTAAAACAAGAAGGAGCTTCTAAGAAAGGAGTGAGAGGTGCAGGAGATGAAGAGGGTGAAGAGCTATCTCTAGTTTGAAAGCACTAGGCTGGGGCTAGAAGGCTTGAATTGGAGTTTTGGTGTCCGCTTAAATCTTTTTATGAGTTTTGGTTGCTTCATCCATCGAGGGATCAATCACCTCCACCCTCCTTGTCTTGGGATAGGGGAGGTGCTATGAGCTTTAAATGATGTAACAGACCCAAGAGAGCTAAACCAAAAATGATAATCAATTGTACTCATATTAAGCATTGTAACACTTATTAAGCTACTAGGTCCACTGACTATGCCAGAGTTTACCACTGTGGGTTTTTTTTTTTTTTTTTGGTAGATATTTACTGAATGAAATAATAAACATATTTATTCCAAAATCCAATCACTATTGGGTGAAGAAGACTATTGGTTGTGATTTGGGGATGAGCTCTGCTGAGGATGGTGAGGAGGAAGACTGGATGTAAGAGTCAATCCACATGCTGCATGGCAGCACATGATGACTTGGGGAGTGTAGTCCTTCAATCCCCCAGAACGGTGATTCATCCAAAGCTACCCCCAATAAACATCCTAGCTATGTAAAACCAGTGTTCTTGTTATGCAAGCACTGCTTCCTGGCTTTTCTAGTGCTTCTACAATAATTGCTCTACCACCCCTGAGTTGCTCCTGCAAAATTCTAAAGCTGCCAGTCCCCAAAGGGTGGTAGTTCCCTTTTCTGTTACTCAGTGATGGATCAAGGAGCCTGTCGTAAAATCTTCCTGGTCTTCTTTCCAGAAAGTAGAGATGTGGGTGTATACTGGAGGTCCCCTAGGATCTGAACTAAAGAAGCTCTGTGATTAGAGACAGAAGGATAAGGAGCCCCTCATTTACCTGTAGGGTTCAAGTCATGACTCTAGGGGCCTTCCCTTGACTAACGCAGTACTTCTGCTCTATGCTGGGCTTCCTGTAGCATTCATTTTGTGGCTATTGTCCTAGATACGGGGAGGACTTACTTTGAGTTTAAGGACAGAAGTGGCATCTTTCAGATACCACCAGACCAAAAATCCTGTTTCATAAAAGACTCGGACATTCCCTGTGAGGGCTCCCTCTGGACGGTGAGCCCATGTGAGGAGAGACCTCTCTTCTTCATCATGGTGAAGACCCAAAAGAAAAGCCAAAGAAGAGGAAATGACCGTGGGCCATATTTAGAGTGGAGTATAACAAACAAGCTGCCTTTGCCCCAAACACTACATAGTCCAAAGATGAATGTTGTATTATATCTTTTTAGAACTTTAGTTTAAAACTGCACATGTTTTGCTATTGAAAGACTAATTACATGGTGACCAAAAGGCATTTCTGTGAGTATTTCTTTGAGATCTGATCCAATCCAGGATAAGAAATGGAATAGTATTTATCACCCTCATGTTCACGTGAGAATACCTACTTTGAGTTCTTGGTGCAAGCCAGGCCATTATAGGGAGTTTACTAGCCTTTTCAATAAGCCTTGCAACAATCTTGAAAAGTAGATATCACCACCATTTAACAGATGAGAAAACTGAGGCTCATTTTGAAAGATGATTTCTCAGCCTTAGCATGACTAATATTCTTGGCTGGTTAGTTGTGTTGGAAACTAAACTGTTCATTGAAGGATGTTTAGCAGCATTCTTGGCCTCCATCCAAGACTCTAGGAATGACTTTTTACTTTTGCTGTTGATGTAAACACCAACCATTCTGTATAAAAATTACACTTTAATAAAGCTATTAGACAAAGAAACAAACAAACAAAAAAGTCACTAACCAGGTAGCACTCCTGATCTTTGTCAGACAAAAAGGGTTGAGTCTAAATTATGTTGAAAAATGAGCAATCACTATTAGATAATTAACTCAGTGACCTTTTTTTTTTTTTTATAAATTTTGAGCCAAATTTTGCCTTATTATGTTAGTCTCTTGCTAACTAAGATTTATATTCTTAAACACTTAAATAGAATCTCAAACACTAGAGTGAGCATTTTCACCAAATTCCAAGAATTCATCCAGTCTGATTCTGCTGGTGATAATGTTAATAATATATCTTTTAAGAGTTCCAAGCATAAATTATTTGCAATAGAAGTTTGATGGTAATAGCACGCATTATACATTAGTTCTTAAAGCTGAATAATGCAAGGCTTGTGCAGTATGGGTCGATAGAATTTGGATTTCTTCACATCATTTTCCCTTTGCTCTCTCACTAAGCAGACAGTCCTTCTGTGAGGTCAGTCCCCTGCTGTGGGAGCAGGCAAGCTCCCTTACCTTCTGCGGTGCAAAAGAAACAGTGATGCACCCTCATTTCAAGATCATGCCTTCTGTGTCCCAGGCACCACCCCCAGAGCTCCAGAGAACAGTTAGTAATTAATTGATGAGAGTTGGTTTTCCAGACATGTTAGAACATGTGCTCCAATTGCTGCATGGGCAGGAAGAGTCAAAGTGGAAAAAAGGATGTCAGATAACACTCTCTTTACCTAAAGAAAAGCAAAGCGAAAATATACCAGGATAATAAGGCTAAGACACTGATAGTCACTTCTGGAGCTCCCCCAAATGATCGTATCTTTCCCTTCCTTTATTTTTTACATATCTTCTCTCCTTCTTTGTCCACCTCTGCCTTATCTTACTCTCTACCTACATTAATATACATTTCCCTTGGGCTTCCAGCAAGTTTTTTTTTTTTTGACTGCTAAATGCCTAGCACCTGGAATAGTACCCGCTATATAGTAAGTGCTCAGTAAATACTTTGGAATGACCTAAATATATATATGTGGGATAAGATAAAACACCTGTAAGTTGATACATTATGTCTCCACTTCAGCAGGAGCAGAATGATGATATCCATTTCCCCAAAGAAAAATTGGAGTGGTTCAATTAGATATTGCTGTCTCCTCTGGGCAAGGCCCTGCACCAGGTCATCCCATAGGCCACTGGCTTGTCCATAGCTTGGCCAACTCGGGATCAGGGGCCCTGCCCTTGTGTAATCATCTGTGTTCTAATAGGTGGGATGAAGGGCATCAAATGACACCTTCTGCGTAAGGACCAACCTTGGGGCATGGCTATATAGACATGACACGCATTCAGATATTCTGGGAACCTTTTCAGAACTCCAACAAATATGTGTAAATCATCTATTTTATGCTAAGCACTGTGCTAGTTGCTACACAGATCAACAGAATAAAAAGAGTGACTTAAAAATGTCTCCTAGGCAAGAGGAGAGGATCAGATACACAAGGAAACTTATGAGAGTGACACATATGTTCATTGTCTTGATTTTGGTCATGGTTCCATGGGTGTATACAAAGGTCAAAACTTACACAAATTGTACCCTTTAAATGTATTCAGTTTATTGTACATCAATGATATCTTAGTACAGCTGTTTAAAAATGAAGCAAAAAAGATGCCTTCCAAAATGGTGAGACCATTGTTTGCTGGGATGAATGCTTTCATACCTCTTCCATTCCACAGTGTTTGTTTGAATGTTGGAAGAGAAAGACCTTGGTCTGAAGTAATTATAACTCATGGAAAGAATGGGGCAAGTCAAACAGATGCTCTTTAATAAGGAACAATGTGAAACTTCTTTTATTTGTGACTGAAAAGCTAATGACACAAGTATGGGATTGGAGAAAAATGTCTAAATACAGAAAAAGACATAGAAGAGAGGGAGGGTGTTTAATTGACAGTAAATTCAACAGTGCATTCTGCCAGAAAAGAAAACAAAGTCAGATTGTAGGATGTATTATCTAGAAGAAAGAAGGAGATCATTTTGTTCTTTTGAGTTCGGTATTCAGCTGGAAGGTTATTTGTTTCTGGTGGATCATGGGTCAATAGGGACATTTGGGTAGGATTTTTAGAGGAGATGAACCTGGTCAGTTAAAAAAAATATTTAAGATAATGTAGCATGAGGAATGGTTGAAGGAACGAAGAATGTCTAAACCAGAGAGTGCCTTCAAGGATCTGCCAACTCCTGGGGGAAGAATACTTGGCAGGTGCCAGGCACTCTGTGAACCATACATCACATGGCTTATATCATTAACTCTGCAAAACAAGCCTGTGAGGGAATGTGGGCTCAGTGCAGTCATCAGATATTTCTGGCTCTTTCCCTTCTGGGTCATGGTAAGATTGCACTTTAAAATCAGGCATAGCTGTGTAACTTTCTTTGGCCAAGGAAATGTGAGTGCAAATGATATGTACAGTTTCTGGTTGGAGTGCCTATCAATACAGTCTCCATCAGCGGGGTGACTGAGTGGAGCTAACAGAGGTCAGGGCCTTACCCTAGACAAACTGATGTAAGATTTTTCTTCTTGATCACTTTGCAAGCCAGGGATCCCTTGCCAGCAATGCCCCACCTGGACCGTGTTCAGCCATGCTGGTGTGCCCCGTCTTGCCTGTGTTATAACTTGTACCCACATTCAGCAGTTCCTGCACTCTTGTACCATGCCCAAGAAGAATGAGGATATTCTGGACATTGTAGGGTGAGGAAGGCAGAGAATTTTATTGAGCAATGAAAATATATTTCAGTAGAGAGGATGTTGTAAATGTGGTCCCCCTAACCAAAGATGGGAAAGTTTCCCTGTGTGGCTGGATTCAGAGATTTTTATGGACTCAGAATGGGGTGTGCATACTGATTGGTTTGTGATTATGGAAAAAAGTTTAAGTGCATATGACAGTATAGAAAACCAATTAAGAAAGGGGAAGTATATATGAAATAGGTGAAGGGCAGGATCCAATCAGAGAAAAGCACACCAAACAAGAAGACAAGTTCTCAATCCAGTTTGAGGATTTAACTTGTAGTTTGGCTTTCAGGCTTTACACTGTCTTTGGCTTGGAGATGGGGTTTCACCAGGGACCTGCTCTATCTGCCTAGGCATTTGGCTGCCTCCTGTTGCTGTCGAAACTACAAAGATGAGGTGTTAAACTGATCAACTACTGAGAATTTCGATTGTCAGTTACTGCAGCAAAACAAAGCTCACCATGATTGATAACTGATGGTCACGTATATCTTCACATGTTGAGTGAGAAAGTAACTTGCCGAAAACCCTACATTTGTTATCCTGCATTTGCTTTTTATTTTATTTTAGGTGTATACTATACCCAGCATTTCTACCCATGTTATCCCTCCCCACCCTCCTCTCCCTCCCCACCCTCTACTGTCCCTCCCCCACAGCCCCCCCAACTGCTCCCAGTGTGTGATGCTCCTCTCCCTGAGTCCACGTGTTCTCACTGCATTTGTTAATGCTGGGTGGGTTCGATGGCTTGGCAGGTGACACTTCAGTAATTACAACCAAGTAGGATTTAACAAGTGGATTCTATCACTTGTGAAAAGTGAGGAGGACACTGCAGATAGTTCCCCAAACAGCACCTTTCCTAGCAAAAGTGAAAACAGGGCTTTTATTCAGCAGGTTAATCGAGTCATGGTATGCAGAGGTAGGGTGAAGGCAGCATTGCAGGCTGTGGTGGATCAGGCTTCTATACACATTGCCTGAATAGAAAATGGTGAATAAACTCCTGTCTGAGCAGGGTTTTTAGTGTGGTAATGAGGAGAGTTGGCCAAAATTCATCTCCAACTCTGGATCCAACCAGTTTTTGATTTTTCCAAGGCTAAGCTGCTTCTTGGAAGTTTCTGAAACAATAAGAACTCAGGGTGTAACAGTTACAAGTAGATTATTTTACACAGTGCCTTCCCAGAATCCTGGGGACCTTGGGTTACACATTCAGTCTGTGATGAGAATTCTCATGAGTCAAACACCAAACTGCATTCACTTCATCGAAGTCTTCATTTAATCGGTAGTCCTGAGGGCAGAAGAAGGAGCAAAACTGGAAGTCAGAAGGGGCCCAATTTTGGGTTCAGTGTTAAGAGATCACTTTCTTACAACTGCAGTTATCTGCAATAGAAAAGGCTGCTTGCAAGGTCTGTATCTTTCCATCTCTGGATGTGTTGAAGTAAAAGCTTTTTAGCTTCTTTTCCTGGATGTGGTGGTGAAAATCTAAGCATTGATAAGATGTTTGGGCTGAAAGACTTGTTAGTTTCTTCCCAGCCCTGATATCCTAGGAGACTGTACCTTTTAAGTGGGAGAGATACCCAGAGGGCATTTCATAAACAGGTGCTGACTGCAATAAAACATTCTCAACCAGAGTGGAAAGAAAGGCAGTTCACTGCAGCATCTAAGTAACTGGTAAATTGAATCAATGCTGATATCTCACATACCCTACATAAGTTCAACAGAACCTAGCTGAGTCCTCAAATATTCATTCCAGGGAATGATTTGTCTGCTGTAAGTAGTGATGCATAGCTTTGGGTCCATCTTTATTCTGTAAGATCTCCCACAAGCAAAGTACATTTCTTTCTGTTTTTTTCCCTGACCCCCACCACACTGCCCCTCCTCATGCCGCGTTAATAAATGCCAATGTTTTGTTGTGACAGGCAATTCTCTCTGCATTTTAGATTCCATCTTCCTTTGGTGGGATACTAAGACCCATGCTCCCCCAGACTAAAGCTCTCAGCTACATAAATCATAGAGCAAGGGGATTTTTATGCAAAATAAAGCACTTTCCATGCTTTTTCCCTTGCAATGATTACATGATTTTCCCCTGAAACTGAACAATATGTGTTTCATAAATAGATCTCTCTCTCTGTAAGCAAACCTTGGAAATGGATTATTTGGTTTGCATTTTGTCTCCCAGTGTTGCAGCAACCAGAAGCCAGTTCTCATAGACGCACCACAAAAAGGAGGGATGAAAATGGCTGCAAATCATCAAAGAGCCTGTCCTTTACTTAGGGACTTGCTCTCTCTGAGTGGCATATTGCTTACTAGAACTTGGATCATGAGCCAGTCAGAGAGTGTTGAAAAGGGTCCATTTCTAATCCTGGGGCAGAGGGGTAGTTCTCAAATTATTGATGAGAAAAAAAAAAGTAGGAAAAAATGTGTATTTTAACATCTGAAAGTTCATAGCATTTCTAGGCAGATGTTTATGTTTAATAACCTCATATCACTTTTGAAAAAAATAAGAAAGCTTGATATTTGAGAGATGTTACCATCCTCTTCAGAGGGCACCAAACTCTGTGCTTCTGTGGCGTTCTTCACATGGTAGCATGTGTTAGGTACACGGTGTGTTGAACAAAAAGATAATAGGGAGCCCTTTGAAAGAAAGGATACATTTAATACTATAGTTGCAGGGGGTGTTCGATAGCAAAATACTTCTAGAAGGTATTTATTCTCCGTTTCAGAGAACACCTGGGGTGCAGAAGACCCTTCCCACTGTCGGAAATGGAGAGGCAGATTACGGCTGCTGGCTCTCTGACTTAGTGTGGCCAACCGCCATGTGAGAGTCAGGGCTCCATGCCCAACTTCTCTAAAGAGACTAAGTCATTTGAATCCCAGGACAAAGGAACCTCATCAGAGTGGACACAGCCCAGCAGGGAAATCCTGACATCACACAAAATAGAGACAACCTCACTGTTCTGGAATGTGAGCGGTTTAGAGAATAGCAGAGTTGAAATGTGCCTTTGTACCTTACCTAAATCTGAACTAAGCCCATGAGTTTTTAAGTATCACTGAGAATATGGTAAATAATCTCATCACCTGCAGTATGCGAAACATTTGATATGAATTACAGGTTGGTTCATTTCAAAGGAACCACTTTCTCTCAGGAAGGTAATGTAGCTTCATGGCTTCAGACCCTGGAGCTCTGAATGTCAGACCTCCTGAACTCAAGTTGCACTTCTACATGTTACCTATAAGATGACTTTGCAACAAAATGCTTCTCTGAACCTCAATTTACTCATCTGTTAAATGGAGTAAGAATGGATGATTGTCAGAATTTAAACAATTCTTACCTGATAGTATACACATTATCATCACTGCAAACTTAGATTTCCTAAATATTTCTACTGGTCATCCTTTGCTATTATAGTGACACTAAGTTGAGAACCCATACATGTTTAAAATTACAAAAATTCTAGGCATGGGAATAAAGAGTGCCCTGTGTGTAAAGCCTGAATTCTCCAGTTCTCTACATGCAAATTCATTAGCATGTGTTTTGACATGGATGTTAACTTGAATGCCTGTGATTGGGTGAAAGAACAGAAAACAGGGCCACCAATGTACATGGCACATCCAATCTCTGGCTCATAGCATGGTTAACGTGGCTTCGCCTTTCCATCAACTCATAGCCAAGTCCCTTGGGCTGGACAAGCCTTTTAGAATATAGAGAGGGATTCTAGGATCAAGAAATGCTGTCTGGTTGTTCTTGATAAAGGGTCTCTTAGAATGAGGCCCAGCTCTACTATGCTATCTGAACCCTACTAATTCTTTGTGCCATAATTCAGCTATCTCTGGCCATAGCATTCAGATTTCTTTCCCTTCACTTCCTGGACTACAAGCTTTTAGGAGCAGCTGAAGGGTCTAGATATCTTTCTCATCCCCAGTGTACAGAACACCAACAATGTATGTGCATGAGCATCAATCATTAGGTGCCTATTGAATGAATAAATAATGAAACACTGCCTTTCCCTGTGGTTGAACACAGCAAACCATATTATATGTGTTGATTTAATTATGTCTTTTTAGGCAGCACCTATATGCTGGTTTTACTTGGTGTCATATCCTCAGACTCAACACAGTGCCTGCCCCATGGTGGATGCCTAATAAATGTTTGTGTTGTGAATGAATGAAGGAGCGAATAAATGAGTAAACCGTGGAGTGGCTCAGTAAATAATTAATGTTCTAGGCTAAATAAAACATTTGCCATCTGATGACTTGGGTAACTTGGAGTATATGCATCAGCTCATTAAGTATATGGCAAAGAATCAGTCATTAAGCTTGTCTTGTTATAAAATACGATTTGAGGGCTGCAATAAACCCAGAATTATGCATGCATGAAATAAAACTTTGGTTGTAGGCTTTCTGTAGCAATTCCATTCATCTAAGTCACATCCTGACTTGAAGGTCCCTTTTTAAAGGCTGGTGGGGTTTTTTTTGTTTGTTTTGTGTTATCTTTTCATTCGCCATCTCAGGGGCAGACCTGTAAATGCCAGTATACTTTTGCATAAACTCTTTCTCACAAGAAGTTAAAAATAAAGCATGAACGGGCATGTGATTCATTTCATAGACATAATTCAGGCTTTATTTTATAAAGCAGAGAGTGTACAAGGGGCTTATCAAACATAAATGTCAGGACATCCCCAAGTGTCAGCAGGGATGCAAGAGGAACTGTCATACATTACTGCTAAGAATACAAAATGGTAAAACTACCTTGGAAATCTGTTTGTAGTTTCTATTAAAATGAACCTCACACCTGCACTATTACCCAGCAGTTCTATTCATAGGAATATATACCCTTAAAACATGGATGCATATGTCCAAAAATATATATATAAGAAGGTTTATAAATGACTTACTTATCTTAGTCAAAACGTAAATAGATATAGTCTCACCATTCAGTGGAATACCATATAGCAATGAAAAAGAACAAACTACTGGTACAACAATACTGTCCATGTATAATATAGTCTGGAAGAATCCTATGGATATTTTGTTGAGTTAAAGCAGACAAAAAGAGTATGTATATATATATAACTCTTTGTTGTACATGTAACATTCAAAGACAGGCAAAACAAATCTATGATGATGGACTATTTGAATAGTGTAGAGAGAGGAGTACAATTGTGGAGGGAGGCATATGGTAGCCCTCTGGAGAGTGGAAATGTTTTCTGTCTTGCTCTCAGGGTTGTGTACATGGGTAACCTGTCTTATTAAGTGGTACACTTCAGGTTAGCATACTTTATGTATACCTTGCTATAGGTGTATTCCTCCTCATTTTAAAAAAAAATTAAATAATGACACCTGGACATGGTGGCTCACACCGTAATCCCAGAACTTTGGGAGGCTGATGCAGGTAAACTGCTTGAGGTCAGGAGTTCGAGATCAGCCTGGCCAACATGGCGAAACTCCATCTACCCTGAAGGCTAGGGCATGAGAATCACTTGAACCAGGGAGGTGGAGGTTGCAATGAGTGGAGATTGTACCACTGCACTCCAACCTGGGTGACATAGTGAGACCCTGTTTCAAAACACAAATTACATAAATAAATAATGGCAACAAATGTCAGGATTCTCTTGCTATACCAAAAATGCTTAATTTCTCTATTCATAACCATAATCTTCTTTGTTCAATTTTAATATCAACAAATGGCTCTGGTTAGATTTCCTAAGTGTTAGATTAATAAAATCCGTTCAACTATTCTGGTGTTTGTAACATGGATCTCTTACTGCATATGCTGCAACTAGCTTAGACCCAGGAGCCACATGAGCCAGGTTGGTATTCTGGCTTTGCTTTGTATTATCTACAGGACCTTGGGCATGTCACCTTACCCTGTTCAAGTCTCAGTCTATTTATCTAGGAAATGGGAGTAATGTCAGTATAATCTCATAGGGATGAAATGAGAAAATATATGTGAAAGTGGTTAGCTCAGTGCTTGGCACAGATTAAAGATTGCCTAGCCATGGTATCGGGAGAATTAGTAGCAGTGTTTGTGCTAGCATAAAGAGCAATTGCAAAAGTAGTAACAGAATTGCTAGAGTCACATTGACCTGTCCAGACCATAGGCTAGATAGCTGTATTTTGAACTACAGGGGTCACAGCAAGGGGAATATGAGTGCTGGTAGTTCTGATGATATTGTGGCCATATCACATCAGAATGGAAACCTCCATTCTGGCAGGGAAAAGAGGGAATGTGGCCTGTAAGACATTTGCTCCTGGACCTGGAACAGCCCATACTTAAGGTAGGGCATTTATCCATGTTCCTGTTGTCACCAGACCCCAAAATAAAGCCAGATGTGCCATATCCCTGCCTGTACCCCAGCTTGTGGTTCAGTGGGCAGATGGATCACATAATTCTCTGTAATGATTCTTCCCCAGTGTCTGCCACAGGACAGTGTGTGATTACTGTGCTAAAAAGGAAACCAGGGGTTAAACCATGGTGGAACCCATGTCTGGTTAGATCATTTACATTCGTAATTACTTTCCATCACCACAATGGAGTGTGTCTGGTTGTTCATTATGGGAAAAGTGATTTGCTGTGGTGTCCGCCTGGAGAAGGCTGTGTGACTCATAGGTCAGGGCCCAGCTCAGGGAATGCAGCGTGGCCAAGTCCTGGATAGGGCTGATTCAGCCTGAGATGTTGCCACTCTTCCTGGCAAAGCTTTAACATGCAAAGGTAAGAAAGGCATGCACTCAGCACGTAGAAGATAGATGGATGACTCTCCCAGTAAGTCGCACCCTTGTCTATAGCAATGGAAGCTGCCATTTGTGTAGCGCTCATTACATGCTAAGCACTTATGTGCAGTGTGGCATGATGACCTCACATCTATTCTGTCTGTCTATATACAATTCATCCCCACTCTAAAGATGATGAAATAAAGGAATATAGGAATGAAGTCAAGCTTGTAGCTAACAGAGCCAGTTGTCAAACTCTGCAATGCAGGATTGTCAAGTAGGGGCTTCCCAAGAGGAACCTGGCTGACTCTTTCAGAGTCTAAACTTCCATTGGCTCTGACTATGCTTTATACTGAGGCTCTCCTTAAGGATAATCAGAGTGCTCTACTCAAAGGACATGTATCTGTATTGGGCCAGTTATCCTTGTCCTATATACCAGCTCTCAATTTCCATCTGAAATATCACATTTATTTGGGCAGGGTTATAAGTTCATGTTGGTTTCTGGATTTTTCCAAGAAAGCTGACCACACAAAGAAAAATCTTCAGGAAAACTTGGATTCAGCATAACTCAGCTTTTACAGGTTTAGTCTCACATGCATTTTTAGATTCCTAGAAAATCCCAAGTTGAAAAGAAGAGATATGAAGACTTACGTTGGCTCCACCAAAACACAAACTCACATCTCAATGCACTAAAGTACAATGATGGCTTGACACTAAGACAGTATCCAAAAGCACTGATGACAGAGCCCTGTAAATAAAAGTAGCTGCAATTGGTTATTATGCCTACTATACAAGACACGTTCAGTGAAGTATAGTAATTGTTTGTCATTCTCTAAAAGGTAGATATTAGCTTTTATCTTCTGCAGGTGAGCCAAGAGCCTTCTTAAAATATTTCAGCTTCCAGACAAGACTGTAACCCCCAAGAGAGTCCCACACACCATTTTGCATAGAGGGCAGATTCTACCTTTGCCCATGGGCAGCAAGATCTCCTGGACCAAGTTGAAACCCACTTCTTCTAAGAATCATGGGGGCAATGTGTCTTCCAACTGGAAGATAGAATCAAGCTCTTATTAATGATATGGAAGACTGGAGGAAAAAAACAAATGCGCAAGTATTTGCATAAGAAGAACTTAGGCCTAACCTGTGATGGAATTTATTTCTTCCCATCCATTCTGGGGCTGCTAGGAGCCACTGTGGCTGGCTGATGCAGGGGTATTCTCCACCAAACTATCTCCAGGGGCCTCAGACATGCACTCACATAAACAACTTGCATGCAGAGAGTGCTGTGGTGGCCTGAGATTGTAGCAACTGTGCATTGAGAGACATCAGAAGTCAAAAAAATGGCAGGCAGGGGTGTGTTGCAGTCACATTGCCCAGATTCACATCTGCTTAGAATATTTTTAGCTCCACACATTTTTTGTCACTGAAACTGAGCAGAAGCTGTCACATACAATTCAAGATAGGGCCAGGCTTGACTCTGTTTCCTATTTTTCAGCAGCTAAAGGCCCACACTTCAGAACTCATTTGGGTGATTATAAGAAAGAGGAAGTCAGGATGAATTTCATCTTCGAGAAGGTCTGCCATGTCTTATAAGTGATTTGATATTTACATAGATCAGACTTGGAAAATAATGAACTCCCAGGAAATATATGGACACACCTCCCTAAGTCACAGAGAAGAAAACGCTAATGGCAAGGAAGAAACCAAAGTAATTTGTCCGCAAAGTTGCTCTTGGAAGCCCAAACCTAGCCACCTTTCATGGAAAGAGGGTTCTGTTATCAAATAATGGATGCATGTCATAGCATCACTTTAGAGATCCCCAAACTACATCAGCAAACAGAAGACTCTGAAGTCCAGCAGATATAGAACCTTCATGGCAGGATTTCTTACAAGTCTTTGCTTGTGAAAACATTTTTTTGTTCAAGGCACACCTATTACCTGGAATGACTTTTAGGAAATGCTCACCAACAAAATGGCTTGTGTTGTTGCAGAGGTCCAGAAAAAAACATTTTCTCCCAATCTGCAAGTCCTCAGAGACGCCTCCCAAACAAAAGTCCTGCTGAATAGATTCTACCTGGCAATAGTTCAGACTGATTTTCAGAGAAAGAGCTGAGAGGCTGGAGTTAAATCACCCACTCAAAAAATAAAAGAGATCCCACTTCTGGGTATATCACAAAGGAATTGAAATCAGTATACCAAAGAGATATCGGCACATTAAAGTTCATTGCAGCATTATTCACATTAGCTAAGATATGGAATCAAACTAAATGTCTATCAACAAATAAATGGATTTTAAAAAGTTGTCTTTATAAACAATGGAATACTATCAGCCTTTTAGAAATAGTAAATTCTGTAATTTGCAATAACATGGATGAACTTGGAGGATATCATGCTAAGTGAAATAAGCTAGGTAAAGAAAGACAAATACGGCATGATCCCACTTGTATATGGAATCTAAGAAAGTTGATTTCAAAGAAGCAGAGAATAGACTGTTGGTGACCAGAGACTGGGGAGAGGTGTGGGTGAGGAAAAAAGAGATGTTGATCAAAGGGTACAAAGTTTCAGTTAGATAGGAGAAATAAGCTTTAGTGATCTACTGCACAGAATGGAGACTATAACTTTTAAAAATGCATTGTGGATTTCAAAATTGCTAAAAGGACAGATTTTCAATGTTTTACTACAAAAATACATATGTGATGTGCCAGACTTGGTAATGAGCCTCATTTAATTATTTCACGAGGTAGGCATACCAAAAATATCTTATCATACCTTATAAATATATACAATTATTATTTGTAAATTAAAATACATTTTAAAAATAAATGAATGTTTAAAATATAAAAGAGAAGTGCCGGACTTTCTCATGATTGCCATTCAAGTTCCTATCTCAGAAAGGAAGTCAAAACTCCAGGTAGGAGGCCAGCTGCGACCTTCAGAAAGTTCTAAGCAGGGCCTTGGTCACTGACCTTGGTTCTAAAGTGGGAAGAATAAATTTCTAAGTCCTTTTTCCCTTCTTAGCTGCAGTGTGACCTCAAACAACTTCCTTAACCTCCTAAACCCTCACCATCCTGACCTTTAAAATGAGAAAAATACAGTAATGCCAACGGCATCTGCTTGTTTGATTCTCATGTGGATACAAGGAGGCAACAGATGGAAAGCTCTGAGCCTGTTATCCGCATCCATCCAGTACATAGTGGCTGTTAGCACAATTGGCCATTTGTGTTCCTCTCTAGTTTTCCCATAGCAAGCTGCACCGAAACCCTTTAAATGGCAAAACCTCATTATTTTTTTTCAGGGCAATTCAGAGGGTGGCAGCCAGACTGAAGGGAAGAAGGACTACAAGATGTGGAGTTGGTGGTGGTGGCCCTGGTGAGGAAAGGAACATGGCCAAGAGGTCGAGATTTGTTCTAGATCAAGAAGGAAGAACCTAGAGCCAGTCCAGAGACTTCACAGCTACAAAGAAAAAAAGGGGGGGGCAGTGGCTCACACTTGTAATCCTAGCACTTTGGGAGGCCCAGGTGGCAGATCACGAGGTCAGGAGTTCAAGACCAGCATGATCAACATGGGGAAACCTCATCTCTACTAAAAATACAAAAATTAGCCAGGCATGGTGGCACATGTCTGTAATCCCAGCTACTCAGGAGGCTGAGGCAGGAGAATCACTTGAATCCGGGAGGTGGAGGTTGCAGTGAGCTGAGATTGCGCCACTGCACTCCAACCTGTGTGACAGAGTGAGACTCCATCTCAAAAAAAAAAAAATGATGTGATTATTGCCAAAACAAACTTGTAAAACATCACCATGAAATGCCACTAAGCTACCTACGAGATACGGGGCATACCTTCCGGGGAAGGAAGAAACAGCTGTGCAACTTTTGGTTGCTTCATTTTTCTCTTGCATTTCTAGTTCAGGATTGGGTTTTGTTTTTTTGTTGTTAATGCTGTTTTGCATTCCAAAAAAAAATAAAAAATAAAAAAATCGCTATCTTCTGGGCCTACAGGTTTTTCAAGGATATGTAATCTGTTCATTACTTACACTAATGGGGCCTGGGCATGCAAGCCTGAAGAAAAGGAGTACTCACCCCTGCTCAGAATCCATGAGGGGTGTTCGGATGGGCACTACAGGGTGAGTCGGGGCTTCACTTGTGTGTGAGTTTTCCAGGCTGCTGTAACAAATGATGAGAAACTGGGTGCCTTAAAACAAGAGATGGAATTGAGGTGTCAGCATCCTGTGCTCCCGCTAAAGCCTCCAGGGGAGAATCTGTCCCAGCCTCCTCTAGCTTCTGGTTCTCCTGGGGTCCTTCACCTCCAGGCAGCATCACTCCAATCCCTGCCTCTGTCTAGGCATGGCCTTCCTGCTTCCTGTGTCCCTCTGTGCCTCTCCTCTCCTTGCAAGAACACTTTGAATGGATGTAGGGCCTGCTCTATTCCAGTAAGCTCTCAGTTTGACATCCTAAACATAGTATACCTGCAAAGATCCTCTTTTCAAAAATAGTCATACTCTGAGTTTCCAGGTGGATGTGAATTTTAGGGGAATGGTAATCAACCCAATGCAGCTTGGAGCCTTAGATAGGAGTTACTGATGGGGCTTGTGGGGACTCACAGGAGAGGGCTGAATGGGGATTGGTCACCAAGCTAGGAAAAAAGAAATATTGAAATAATAAATAACAAGAGGAACAACCTTGGGCCTTGCCTTGGGCTACGTGTCTCCAGATATTATCTCACTCAATCCTTACAACACATACATAGGGGAGGAAGCTGAGGTTTGTCTATGCTATGGGACTTGTCCATGTTCATAGACTGAGTCAGCGGTAGGGTGGCAGAGTCAGCATCTGAGTGCAGGTCTGTGTGTCTTGGATCTGAAAAGCTCTGGTTCTCAAACTTTATAGGGGATAGCAGCTGTGCATCGTGGTTCCTTGGGCCCTGTTGAGATTAATGCAGAAGACCAACACTAAGTCTTTAATAAACATTTGGCAGACTGAATAAGATAAGTAAGGTTGTCCTTTACCTAGAAATCATTTTCTTTACATCTTTAAAAGTACCTCAATTTTTTATTTTTTCCATCACCTCCAACAAATATTCTTTCTACCTTTTTCGTAGTCTGGCAAAAAAAAAAAAAAAACTAAAATTTCCAGAACATTCTCTTAATTTGGGAGGAGCCCTTGAAAGCCTGTGTGAGTAGAACTGTGGCAAAAAATAAGCAAGCAAATATGCTGTGTTGGGGACTGGCCATCTGAGTTCTAGGCCCACGGCTGTCACTGAGGTGCAATGTGAATTCTTCCAATCCCTGGGTCTGCATGTGCTTGGCTGAACATTCCTCTAAGCTCAGGCTTACAGAAGAGCCTTCCTGAGTCTGGGTCAACTCCTACTTACTCTCTCTCTCCACATCTCCTTGCCATGGTATCTCCATTAAGAAGCAATCTGTTCACCAGGAAATGAAAAGTGGCCCCAAATTCTGTCTGGCCCTGTTGGCCACAGGTCTTTACCTTTCTGAGAGCTTTTCCTCTTCAGTGTTTGCTTTTCTCTTCTCTGAAGAAATCGCTGGACCCAAAGAAATTCGTGACTACTGACACAGAATCTCGCTTTATAGTGGGATATTGACTTTCTCTGTGTTTCAGATGGTTCCAGGACAGTGTGATTATTCCCCACCCACACCCTACTCTTCTCTGTTCAGGCCTTATCCAGACCGGAAAAGGAGGCAGGACCCAGATATGGAGGTGATGCTTCTAGCCCACCAGTCAGAGCTTGGTGCCGCGTTTCTGAGCTACTCTAAGGGAACAGCACCATGTTCATTTCTGGGCCAAACTAAACACATGCTGATGGCTGAAAGAACTGCTTCTTGCAAATGCGGCATTTTGTCTAGTCTCTGGAATAGATTTTCTATTTTGCTTTTCATTGAAAAATAACTGGTGTGCCATATCCTCACCCCATCTCCTGAGGATTTGTTTCCCCTCAGTCATTAGCATTGGGTGGGTAGATGGTTCATTCTGTATACAGAATTGTCCTGGGTACCCTAGAAGTAGAATAATCTCATTGAGGTGAGGGCGGCCTGCAAAGGTGAAGTGAGAAAGGGGTCAGTACAGTTGCTTTTGCAATGTGTCTCACCACCTTCACAGGCTGGGCACATTGGGAAGGCAGGAACTGGGGTGTACCAAGCCTGGGAAAGATCTCTGGAGTGTCTGATGCCTGTTATCTCTTGATATTTCCATAGAAAATGAAATGGGATAAAGGAAGATTGTAGAAGTGGCTAAGCCTTCTCAGCAGCCCTTTGCCTTGAGTATTATTTGCCTTTTTGTGGATCTAAGCACAAGGTGCCTCATGTAAGTGTGGCTGGAACTCTCTTTGATCTAGAAAATGCATTTAGAGAACACAGTCTGTACTACCAATAACATAGTCATGGACTCATAATCCATTCACTGATGTACTGATCCACTTATGCAAAATATTTCTGAGCATATGCTACATAGCTGCATAGCACATAGGCTATGTATATGGGATAATTTTAGAGATCAGGGGTCCACAGATATTTCTTGTAAAGGTGCAGAGAGTATTTTAGACTTTGTTGGCCATAAGATTTTTGTTGCAGCTACTGAACTTTGCCATTATAGTATGAAAACAGCTATAGACAATATGTGAGTGAATAAGGGTGACTGTGTTGCAATAAAACTTTATTTATAAATGCACATAGTTAAGTGGATGTGGCCATGGCAACCTCTGGTACAGAAGAGTAAGATAGAGCTTTTATTAATTGGGGAGATATACTTGCTTATCATTGTTTGTTGTATGCCTAAGTAGGATAAGCAGGGAGAAGAGGTAGTAGAGAATGGGAGAAAACTGATGCTGTTTCCCCACAGAGAAAATATGCAGCCGAGCTTTGAAGGATGAATAGGAGTTCATGAGGCTAAGGAGACAGCATTTCGAACACAAAGGACAGAATATGTGAGAGTCCAAATGTGTGAGAGAGTATGACCTCTTCTGGGAATGGGAAAGAACTCTTTATACACTTTGAAAAATAATAGAAAAGGAAGAGAAAACACAAGTGCATTTTTATAATGATTATTGCAAAGCCTTGATTTTGCCTGTTGGGTCAAAAAAGATAGAGCAACCCCAAATTCAGGAGCAGAAACCTGGAATATAGCTACCAGGGCAACAATCTCAGTTTTGATGGTTATAATGATAATTTAATGGATGGTTAATTATTTGCCAGGTGTTATACTAAGGTTTTAATTCATTTTTTTATTTAATTCATTCAAGAACACTATGAAAATAGTATTATCAGACCCATTTTTCAAATAAGGAAATTGAAGTCCACATTGATTAAGCAATTTGTAAAAATTTGCAGAGATTTTTAATGGTGGGAGTGGAATTTGAATCCCCGTGTGAGTGACTTTAAAGTTTGTGCCCTTAAGCACTAGATCAGTTGTTCTCAAACTTAAATATGCATAATAATAGCTTGGGGGATTTGACATAACATAGGTTTCCAGCTTCAGAAGATTTGAAATCACTAGTATGGATTTGAGCCTGAGAATGTTCATTTTAGCAAGGTAGGTGGTCTTGGTGTGATTCTTGAGAATTACACTCTGTACAGAAAGTTACACTGCATCCTAAGCTCACGCCCAAAGTAGGGTGTAGCTGTCTTAGTTTGCACACAGAAAGTCTCCCATGCCAAGAAAACTGGGATAGCTGGTCACCCTGCAGGCCTCACTGGAGCTTACACAAACCACTTTTAGCACAATGCCTGGCACATGTTGGACCCTCGAAAAATGTTTGGAGAATAAGTATAGGAAGAAAGGAATACAGCTCCCAGTGGAAGCCTAGGGTTGACTGACTTGGCTTCCCTTCAGCAAGAGATTTAAGGAAAACTTCAAGGGCTAACTCAGAGGGACAGCTTTGCCTGCTGCCCTGAGGAGCTGGTCACAGCCCTGGAAAAAGTGATGCTTCATCATGTTCCCATTCATGCTGACGTGTGCAGGCGACGCTTGTCTTTAATGCAAAAAGAAAGGAGAAGAAGGCAGGAGTAAATCTCTTCTGTCATGATTCCTCTCCCTGCCTTTCCACTGTCCTTTCCCTAAACCCTCAACCCTCCGCTTCCCCTTCTGCAGAGAGACCTGTCTAGTGAGCAGTGGTCGTCAAGGGAGGGACCCTGGCGTTGGGAGACTGAATTCCATTCACATTCTGCCTCTGACTCATTGGTGCTGCTTTTTGGCAAGTCAGTGAACCTGTTGGGACCTGATAAATGGCAGTGAAAATCTATGGAGATTGAGCCCCTTTCTTGACTGTCTCACAAGGTTGGCCTGTGGTAAGTGCATGTGGACAGGACTATGCTAAATCAGCAAGGTTCAGATAATAAAATGTAGTTCTCTGAAACTTCCATCCATTCGTCATTTCCCTACACAATGGGTGGCTTGAAGGCCCTGTTCAGAGCCAAGGCTGGCACCAGGTTTTTGGAATCTTACTGGTTCAGAACTTTTGGTCCTTGAGGAAGAACAGCATGTAACAGATTATCACATACACCAGGATAAATAATTATAATCATTATGTCATGATGTGAGCTACAGAAAAAAAAAAAAAGAATTTCATCAGACCACATAATATGGGGAACTGACCCAGTCTCGAGGCTTATGGAAGATTTCCCTGAGGAAATAACATGTAGGGTGAGGTGATAGGTTGAGTTGGAGTTAGCCAAGTGAAGAAAAGGTGGAATGGCATTCTAAAACAAAGAAACAGCAGGTGCAAATACATTGTTACAAAGCACAGCAAAGTTTTTCAATCCATGAATTTTTTTTCTCCTTCTCCTATTGCTCCCTCACTCCCTCCTTGTATTTTTCTCTCCTTCTCCTACATCTCATTCTAACATCTTTCTTGTTTTACTTCTCATGTGATTACTATACATTCATCTGCTTGCCATTGGTGTTGTTAAACAGATATTATTGCTGGATCTCCAATTTGCATAAATGCTGTGGTAGACTTTCTTTCCAAATTTCCACCTCTAAGCATGCCCCAATATAAACACTGGCATTCAGTGATGTGAAAGAAAATACAAGGCCACAGAAAACCCCTCATTCCATTGAGCTTTGCATTACATCACAAATCACTCAAAAACACGATTTCTGGTACTGACCTTGCACCAGCTTTTGAGGTGTCTTGGGCTTCTGGTGGACCCTGAGGTCTTCAGGTGGGCAAGGTAGCCACAGTTGAGTTGATTCAGCTTGTAGATTTGATAAAGAGCTTGGAAGACATTCCCCAGGAGTAGGAACAAGTGGCATCCTTCCAGGAGAAACAACTCTTTTCACATCATTCGCTCTGATCTGTGCTACATTAAAATAAACCTTCAGTGTCAGCTTCTGGTGCAAGCCTTAGGACTCTTCTAAATGTATCGCCTTCACAAAGACATTTTCAGTGTTAATCAACGGAGCACTATGGATTTGATGCTCTGGTATTGGAGCACAGGTTTTGCAGTTATTTATTTACTGAAAGGGAACCAGAACAGAGGTTCCATTTGCCACTCCTGAATTTATTGTCAGTCCTTTTGTGTGGTGTAAAATTGTTAGTCGTCTTCAACAGCTCTCAGAAATAAGCATTCCAAATATATTCGCCTACTGTATAAAGATGTGCTGATGCCACTCCTTGCAATTTTGCCAGAGAGGATGGGAAATAGTAGATGTAACTGGTAGGAAATGAATCTTGGGAAGAAAACAAAAACCTGGGACTTTTGCAAAGTCTGTGAAACAGCAGGAATTGCAAAGGTGCTTCCTGGCACAGCCTACTTAAAAATGTGCAGGTTAATCACTGGAGGCATAAAGGAGGGGAGAAGGAGCATTCCCATATCGACACAGTGGAAAAGGGCAAGAGGATGAACTTTCTGTATAAGATGGTACCAACCAATGGTCAACCAATGGGCCCATCAATTCTTCCATCAACAACCACTACCTGGCAACTCATACCCTTCTCTCCTCCCTGCCAAAATAAAGGAAAATGCTCTGACATTGGCTAGGGAAGTAGAATTGTGTAAACTCAAGCAATCTGGAAGTCCCCAAACCTTTCTGCCCATGGGAGAAACTTCCTGAAAACAAACAGGAAATGGATCATGGATTTGCAACTATTTCACTACCCAAATCAAAGGTGTACTGGAGCAGGAGTGCCCCAGGTCACAGGAGCTCATTGGGCAGATCTCTTCCCAACTCAGTGTTCAGTGACTTCTTAATGGCAGTGTGAACTTGGCCATGATAGGAGTATTTACACCCAGGTAATTGGCAATTGCTACCAATCAGGACTAAGCTAATTTATCATCATACTTCTGTCTAACATCTATAGTTATCTACTTCCTATCCCGATATTATACATCTATTTATTTATTCATTTAATTCATATATATTGAGCCCTTATTATGAGCCATCACTATAGAGTAGGAAATCCCATCCCCATTTATACATTTAAAAACTGAAGTTCAAAGAAGTGAGCTGACTTGTCCAGAAACACTTAGTGCCAGCCCTTTGCCAGGTACTAGGAATACAGGATGAAAAAGACAGATTAGGTCCCTGCCTACATGGAGTTTAGATACCATCCACTTTAAAATCCACATTTATTATATACTTAATCATTTATTTTTCATGTTTAAGAAATGGCATTAAGACATGTAAAACTGCCCAGCGAACGTCTGATCGGTTGAAAAAAACCAGGCGGTCACAATGAACTGAAGTCCTGTGACAAAAAGAACAGTCATTTTATATGTCAGTGTGGGTGTTGAAGATGTCTTATTGGGTGACTGATTTTCTTTCATATTGCCAGTCACCAAAAAGAGTCATAATAAGATCTCAGGGAAGAATTCCAAGCTCCCATTTTATACATATGAAATGGGAGTGGTTACACCTTTAAGAAGTGGAGGCTGGGCGCGGTGGCTCATGCTTGTAATCCCAGCACTTTGGGAGGCCAAGGCAGGGGGATCACGAGGTCAAGAGTTTGAGACCAGCCTGACTAACATGGTGAAACCCCATCTCTACTAAAAATACAAAAATTAGCCAGGCGTGGTGGCGCGTGCCTGTAGTCCCAGCTACTCAGGAGGCTGAGGCAGGAGAATCGCTTGAACCCGGGAGGTGGAGGTTGCATTGAGCCGAGATCACCCCATTTTACTCCAGCCTGGGTGACAGAGTGAGACTCTGCCTCAAAAAAAGAGAAAAGAAAAGAAGTGGGATAGGAAGAGTCAAGGTCACCCCTTTAAGTAGCGGAATAGGAATAGTGATTGACACCAGAGGCCTCCAAAATGAGGATACATATTCCCAGGTGCTTTGTAAATAAAAAAGTGCTTTCTAATGCCACCCCTGATTGCCACAATTATTGGTGGCTGGCATTGTTATACTACCACATAAAAGCATAGGATCTTCTAATACCAAACCTGATCCTGAGCTTAGCTTTCTAGAAGAAAGAACCAATGTTAAGTTTTTAGGTGTTACTGCCTCCATAGCAGCCCTCGATAGAGTTTCCCAGGGTGGTGGGGAGGAGATAGGGGAGAAGAGGGGTTAGAAAGCCAGGATTTTCTGAGAGCCAGTGCTCTGCAGTGTCTGAGATGATAAGCAGACGGAGATTCCATTAGCTCCACTGATCCAGCACTGGGCTTTAGCCAACAGCAGACCCATCACAAGACCCCGGGTCAAAGATGAGCAACAGCTGCTGGAAACCGAAGCTTCTCTCCCCATCCACATAGTAAACCACTCCTCCTAGCGAAACACAATGTTCTCGTTCCAAGTTATTTATTTATTTCTATAAAGAAAGCCGTGCGAGGCCTTAAAGTTGTGCTAAGCTGGTTGTGTTCAGAAACGCCACAAATGATAACAAATGTTTTTATTTTATTTCATTTTATTTTCCAAGCCATACGGATGTGCCAGCTCAGTGCATCACTGCTTGTTTATGCCAGAGCAGCTGTCGGCACCCTGATAATGCTATATAGCATTGCTCAAGTGCAGATTGCCAAACCAATGGAAATCATCTCACAAGTTGAAAAAAAAAAGAAGAAATAAAAATAAAACCCCACTTCAAATAAGATTTCAACTGGAAACTTCTGCAGGAATAGGGTCGGGTGTGGAATCCTATAAGTAGTCTTAAAATTCAGTATTGTTTTAACCAGGATAAAGTGTGACTCGTCTGTTTAATCACAACTAGTATTTGACCTTTACAGAGGTACAATTTATGTTTCATGGCCAAGTGCAACTTAGTGTTTTCTTTTTTTAATTATAACACTGTGATTCAGAAGTCAGCCGCAAGAACAGAGTTTGGAAACTTGATTCCCTATAGGTTTTAGGCACTTTTTATGTATTTATTTGTTTTGACCATGAAAAAATAACCACTCATGGTAGGGGTAAACAGCCAAAGACACACATCTCGGCCTGGTGTCCTAGAATCACCCAAGACATTTATTAAAGTCAGTTCACATGTCCAGCTCCTGCGTCCTACATAGACGAGAGTAAGTCAAGCAGAGGATCACACTGCAAAGAAAATTCCTCCAGCTGGAAGGAAGGGAGCTCTGAAAGAACAAATAGAATGTTTTGCTTCTGTTTGGCCTCTGTGAGCCAAAACTCTACCTGCTGGAACTTCCTTTACTGTCAGTACTTCATACTGCAGACAGCTAGGAGGGGACTAGAAAGGATGAGGAAGAGAAGTCATAGGCACAGCCCTCCAATGCAGGAGGCACTATGCATGATCTCTTTCAATCCCTGACTTCAGCAAGGTGGCAAGATTTTGCCCATTCTACAGATGCAGGAATGGAGGCCAGGAGTGGAGAAGTCACTTGTCCAGGGTTATTGTGAGTTGAACTCTATCACCCAAAATGTGTGTTGAGGTCCTAACCATGAGTACCTGGGAATGTGCTCTTATATGGGAATAGGATCTTCACAGATGTAATCATGATCCGAGTTCAGATAAGATTGTACTGGAATAAGGTGGGCCCTTGACCCAATGGGGCTGGTGTCTTTGTAAGAAAAGGAGGAGAGACACACACACAGAGGGAAATGTCATGTAAAGACACAGACATGCAGAGAAAGAATGGGATGTATGGACACACAGTGTGAACACCGTGTGATAGTGGAGGCAGAGACTGGAACAACGCATCTATAAGCCAAGGAAAGCCAAAGATTGTTGGCAACCACCAGAAGCTAAGAGAAAGGCATGAAACAGACCCTCTTCTAGAGTCCTCAGTGAGAGTGTGGCCTTGCCGGCACCTTGATTTCAGACTCCCAACCTCTCAGCTCTGAGAGAATAAATTCCTTCTGCTTTAAGCCACCTCATTTGTAGCTTTTGTTATGGCAGCCCTGGGAGATTAATACCAGAGTTAATATGCTGCAGAGAATTTACAGTGGCCGGATATCTTTTACTCACAATGAGAAAGAGAAATACTCTTGGCTGGGAGCAGTGGCTCACACCTGTAATCTTGACACTTTAGGAGGCTGAGGTGGGAGAACCACTAGAGCCCAGGAGTTCAAGACCAGTCTGGTCAGCATAGCGAGACCCAGTCTCTGCAATTTGTTTTTTTAATTAGCTGAGCATGGTAGCACACCCCTATAGTCCCAGCTACTCAGGAGGTTGGGACAGAAGGATACCTTGAGCCTAGGACTTTGAGGCCACAGTGAGCTGTGATCCCGCCACTGCACTCCAGCCTGAATGACAGAGTGTGACCCTGTCTTAAATAAGTAAAGAGAGATAGAGAGAAGCAATTTCTATGCAGTAATTTTGGTGCATTTCAAAGAATTTCCAAGATAAAGGAGAAATCTCTAACAGGGAATGGGAGAATTGGGGAACGTTCTCCGTAGCTGTATTCATGACTTAACATTGAATGCCTTCTCATTGCCACACGTCTCACCAGCTATTGAGGGTTCAGAGCTGAGTCCATGGGCTCTGCCTTGGAGAGCTTAGTGTTCGCTCTGTAATGCTGGGCAGTACTGAAATGCCAGTGATGGATTTTTACAATGTAGCGAGGCACTAGGGGCATTTTCACCAGAGAACTGGCCTTTGCATTAGACTTAAAAGGATGAACAACATAGTGCATGATAGAGAAGGCGTAGAAAATTGCCAAGCAGATGGAACTCTTTGTGCAAAGGCCTAAAAGCAGAAGGTTGCCAGGTTTAGTAAAAAAAAATAATAATAATAACAAAATTACAGAATTCCCAGCTAAGTTGGAATTTCAGATAAATAATGAGCCTTTTTTTTTCCAGTATAAGTATGTGTTATGCAATAATTGGGACATGACTTACACTAAAACACTATTCCTTGTTTATCTGAAATTCAAATTTAATTTGGCATGCTATATTTTCTCTGGCAGTTAAAGCATGAACAGGAGAATTGTGTCCAGAGAACCAGTAAGGGTTCCATATAACGGTGGGGGTGGGTGGTGGGGAACTGGGCAAAGAGCTGGCGGGAAAGGAATCTGAAACAGTAAGAAGAGACCAGGTCTTGAAAGGGTTTACGTGCCATGCAATGGCAGGGGAGAGACAGCATTGTGGTTAAGAGCCTGAACTCTGGTGCCAGAATGTTTGGGTTTGAACGTCACCTTCACATCATGCTATAAACTGAATCCTCAGTTTGCCCATCTGAAAATTAGTGATAAAATAGCATGCAATCTAGAGCATTGCTGTGGCGAGTAAATGGGTGGGTACACAGTAAGCATTCAGCCATGTTAACTGTAATTGTTGGCACTGGACGCACACTGATGTATAAAAGCAAGAAAGAAATGCTACTATCCAAATCCAGATGCCATCAGAAATTGATAGACAAATATTGAGAGCACATACTGTGTTCTTGGGATACAAATGTTTATGATGAATTCCTTGCTCTCCAAAGGTATGAATGTGTTTGGATACAAATTACCTAGAATGTCAACTATGACAACAGGCTCAATTCTTTTTAAAGTACTTGTTACCAGCCATTATTTTTTGGGCACTTTTGATGTACTGTCTCCACAGTCGAATGCAATAGAGTCTGTCAAGTCTGACAAGCTCTTTACAAAATTATCTGGTTTAATTCTCATAAAAATCCAGTGATGTTGGCGTCATTATCCCCAATTTATGGAAGAGCTATCCGAAAATGGAGATGGAATTGTAACAGTAGGAGCTTGGTGGCCGGGCGCAGTGGCTCACACCTGTAATCCCATCACTTTGGGAGGCCGAGGCGGGAGGTTCACGAGGTCAGGAGATCGAGATCATCCTCACTAACATGGTGAAACCCGGTCTCTAAATGAAGTCGCTGCACTCCAACCTGGGTGACAGAGCAAGACTCCGTCTCAAAAACAAACAAACAAACAAAAACACAATAGGAGCTGCTTGGATACCAAATGTCAAACATCGGTGCAGGCAGGAGCTGAAGATATCTTCTTCTGGATAGAATAGGAGATGTTTAAGGCAGTACTTGATGGGTATGTGGAATTAGATCAGGTGACAGGAAGGGTGGGGACTGAAGAACAACTGCAAGTAAAGATCCCTGGCAGTGATGCACACACTGGGTTGGTGAGGCCGCATTGAGGAGAAAGGTCGATTTCTGCAGAAGCCATGTGTTAGCAAAGAGAAGCCTGGCGTCTTTGCAGGCGGGCCTCCAGTGGCACGGTGAGTGGCTTTCTGTGGCTCTAGTGATCTGCTGCAGGCTTTACAGAGAGGACAGGCAGACAGGATGCCTCAGCTCGTTCTGAACGACAATCTGGAAAGAGAGCAGGAACCAGAAAATTCAACCTCTGTGCCCAGACTCATCCCTGGGCAATTGCTTGCTCAGGTTGATTGATTTCTCTGGAACCAGTCTAGCCAGTTTGGGTGCTCTGGATTCACTAGCAGTGAGCCAAACATGGGGATATCTGAGGCTTGTTGCCCTCCTCTCAAGGGACATGACATAATCCAAGCACCAGCATGGGTCATTTTGATAATGTGCTTGTCTCATTGGGCAGGAAAAGTCCTAGCAAGGAAAAACTGCACCTTAGTCCAGGGGACCTCCAAGTAGTGGATTTAAGGAATGAAGAACCATTTTGCTCACATGAGAAATACATGGGTCTCTTCAAAGGCAAAATGGTTTTAGAGGAGGAGAGGGTTGTTTGAAGTCTTAACATTTCCTTAGCAAATAAGGTTCACTTCTCATTGCATGTTGCAGTTCAGATTTTTTCCTGGGTTTAAGACTTGAACCAATTAGTGTCAACACATAAATCTCCATATTTTCAATATGTTTATTGAGTGTCTACTTCGTGCTAATTTGTTATCAGTTTTATGTCAGGCACTATGTTTGACTTTTACAGATTCTTTGAACATTAGTACATTAGTACTAATCCTTAGTCGCACCAAGTATTATTTCACAGATAAGAAAACTAAGGTTTAGAGAAGTTAAGGGACTCATCCATGGTTAACTAACTGGTAAGTGACCGAGCACAGACCTTGAATACAGGTCTGTTGACCCTAACCCTTACCTTTTTACTCACTTTTTACCTTTCCAAAGGATTAAAAGACAAATAATGTTCTTTATTTTCTAGATGATGAAATAACAGATCCATGGCCTGATATTTTATTGGCTCAGAGAGAGAGAAACCCCTCTCAAAATATCCTGCTTTTCTGAACTCTATCAGCTTACAGATTCTTCCTGATACGTTCCTATTACCAAACACACAACACCCATACACAAAAACATGCACATACAACTGAAGCTGTAACAATATCTTCACTCTTTAAAGGGGTCCCAGAAACAGCTAGAAATCAAAGGTGCCAATCTTTTCACAAAATCGTGGCAATGAATTTTTAGGTGGTAAAGTTAACAGGTGTCTCTTACTCTACATGGTAATTTCTTCGCTAGAAGTTGCATATAAATTGATTCTTGCCTAATTCAATGTGATTTATAATTCACTTGTAAAACTTTAATTGAAATTAGTTCTGCCGCATCTTCGTTTACAAGATGAATAATCATTTTGTAATCTGTGCATTTACAAATTTGTGATTCCTTTAAACTACGTTGTGGGAAAGCTGTGACTGTGTGCTAGAGAAGTTGATCATCTCTTTACTTTTTCCTCTTCTTGGAAACAACTCGAACTTAAGATTGGTCAACCTCAAAACATTAAGAGATGTAAGTCTTCTAAGTCTCTATGCGGCACTTAATATAAACTCTTTTTAAAATTTCACCTGTAGTTAGGTATAGACATTCCAAGTTCTTGGGTCTCAGTGCTCCCATCTAAAAAACTAGATTAAATATTCTTTTCATTAACTTATATTTCTGTCAAATGCTCTCACATCTCCCAGGCTCTCTGAGTCAGTTTCTGGATATAGAAGTATAACATAGCCTAGAAATGATGAAGAGACTCCTACTTTCCACATACATGAAAAATGATAAATTCTAACTAGGAAAGAGAAATGGTAATAAACAGACTACTGGAGCCACCTGGTTTGCAGAATTCTCATTATTCATAACAGAATGTCCAGCTGTATGGAATTTACTCATTAGTGTCCTTACTGAAGACTTAAGCTGTACCCAGAGAAGGGCAAAGAGTCCATGAAAATATCAGCCATTAAAAGATCATCTCTTTTCATGACAAAAGCTCTCATCAAATCAGGTGCGACAGCAATATCTCTCAACATAATAAGGCCACATGACAAGCCACACCTAGTATCAGGTTCAACAGTGCAAAGCTAGAAGCTTTGCCCCTCTAAGATTAGGGCAAGACAAGGATGTCCATTGTCACCACTGCTACTCAATGTAGTTCCGGAAATCCTAGCCAGAACAGTTAGGTGGAGAAAGAAGTAAAAGGCATTCAAATTAGAAAGAAAGAAGTACAATTGTCTCTGTCTGCAGAGGAGCAATAATCTGGGGATGGTGGTGCTAATGGTGATGATGGTGGTAATGCTGATGATGGCAGTAATGGTCAAGGTGATTGTGATGTTGGTAGTAATAGTAGTTGTGGCAATGATAATGGTGATGGTGCTAGTGATAGTGATAATGGTGGTGGTAATGATGACGGCGGTAGTGGTGGTGACGATGGTGCTGGTGGCAGTAATTGTTGTGGCAGTGATGGTGGTGATGGTGATGGTGGTTGTAATAGTAGGTGTGGCAATGACGGTGGCGAGCATGACAGTGGTTGTGGTAGTGATGGTGCTAGTAATGATGGTGATGGCAGTAGTGTTGGTGATGATAGTGATGGTGGTAGAAATAGTTGTGGCAATGATAATAATGAGCAGGGTGGTTGCGGTAGTAATGGTGATGGTCATGGTGGTGATAATGGTAGCAGTAGTAGTTGTGACAGTGATGCTGGTGATAATAGTGGTGATGGTGATGGTGGTAGTAATAGTTACAGCAATGATGGTGGTGGTGATAATAGTGGTG